>SKCR01024333.1:0-151649 GCA_019454045.1 Zanthoxylum bungeanum
TTATAGTACTATCTTGGGCGAACCTGAACATACACCAGAAACCAATTGGGCTGTTTAACGTTGATGGATTTTATGATTTTCTTTGTGTGTTTCTTGATGATGCCCGGAGAAATGGGTTCATATCAAAACCTTTAAAAGAACTCATCTTTACTGCCAGAACTGCTCCGGATCTAATAGACCAACTCTTAGCCTATGAACCACAAATTGACCCTGTCCTTTCAAAGATAAATTGGTCCGAGGATGATCGTGGTAAGAGGCGTCGTGTTAATCTGGATCTTAACCTTTAATTTCCTGTAGAATTTCAGCTAACCAGGTATTATTTTCTAAACTCTTCTTCTACTGTTTAAGACATTGGGGACAATGTCTCATTTAGGTTTGGGGGAGGGAATTAGTTGATCAGTACCTTATTTTTAGTTGTGTGTTATTTTTATTTTTAGTCCAAAATTTTTCGAAAAATACAAAAAAATTGAAAAATTTTCAAAAAATTACAAAAATATTTTGCGTTTTTGTGTTTTTATTTTGACTAAAAAGGTGAAATTGATAAAAGGTAGCTGAGTAAGGAGTTTCCACTCCTGAGACGTATCTCAAACCTAATTCGAAACAGGTTAATTTTTGATTATTTCCTTTTGAATTATTTAATTTGTGAATTCTCCTTAAAACGGACTAAAATGAATCTTCATATGTTCAGTTAGCAGGTATTAACAACATATATAGTAACATACGGACATGAGCTAAAATTGAAAAGTTTGTAATATTCAGTGCTCTAGTTTAATTGGAGGAAACATCTCAAAAAGCAATGGAGAAAAAAAAAAAAAAAAACGTCTGAGATCCGAGTTATTAAGTCTGTAAGGGTGTTTTAACACCTAGTGCCCTAAAACCAACTGGTTTGGGAGTCACTGGCCCAACACTCTCTACATGGATCAAAGATGCTGCAAAAATATATATATCTGAAGTCTGAGTAATTAAGTCCGTAGGGGTGTCTTAACACCTGGTGCCCTAAAGCCAACTGGTTTGGGAGCCACCGGCCTAACACTCGTTACATAGATGGAAGGTATAGTATATAATAAAAAAAATAGAGAAAAATCAAAGAAAAGAAAATCAGAAAAATCAGAAAAATTATTCTATTGCTCCAAAAAGATGTGAAATCTGATAGAACTTTAGGACAAAAATATTATTCTCTTATCAACTGCACTTATGACTGTTGTGGGCAAAAATGAGTTGTTTAATATTTTGTTGGCTGTGTATATGGAGAATGGTAAAAATAATCGGAGAATTTACTTATTCGGTAATTTAAAATGAAACAAAACAACTAGTAACTTGGAGTAGAAGTTTCACATGATTAGTCACTAACATCTTTATTCTCTTTTCGCTTGTCTTTTTGCTTTTATGTGCATTAGTTTTATTATCTTTTTACTTTTGTAAAACGTTTGTGGGTATCGTTGTTGTAAGCTCTCACGAGACTACAACTCGTCCACTAGGGACACCTAGGGGTTTAAAGGCTTTTTGCATATGCTAAATGCAACCGTGATCCCTACGAAAGTGGCTTAGTTTAATTTTATTTTTATTTTGTTGTTTTGCTCGAGGACTAGCAAAATGTTAGGTTTGGGGGTGTGATGAGCGGAAAATATATCAATATTTACCGCCCCTTTAACTTAATATTTTGTTTAGTTTCTCGGGTTTGATGAACGTTTTGATGTGTTTTAGTTTATTTTGCAGATAAAATAATATCGGGTCTCAATGAAATCATTTAGGATGAAATATGGGTCAAATAAGGGCAATTATTGGACTTGATATTTTAATTTTGGAGATTGGAAACTTGAAAGGGCGTTTTGACGAAGTGCAGTTTTGGAAATTCCAGTTTTACGCATCTGTAGTATTTTTGGCATAACTTTTTACTCATATATCAGATTGAGCTGATTCAAGTTCCAGATTAAAGAAGACTCAAAGATCTACAACTTTGAAAGACAAAATAATTTCGAATTCTGAAGATTTCATGCCCGATATTGATGAACCATCCAGAAGTGTGTAGTGTGTAATTATTAAAGTCACTTTCAATCATTTTCAAAGCAAAAAATAAATTAATAAATAAATAATAAAAATTATCAAATCATCACCAAACATGATAAGAGATTAGTGGAGCAATTAATAATGGATTTGGTGGAGCAATTAGTGGAGCAATTAATAATTGATTTGGTGGATGATTTGATGGAGGCAAAATTTTGCCTATAAATACCAAGCCATTTCATTTGTAAAATTCATACTTTCTTCTAAGGAATTCCTTAAGAATACTAAGAAGATTGTATCTTGTTTGTTTATTTATAGCTTTTAGTAATTAATTTCCGCTTTCGCACTTTCTTTTCTTTACTTTTCAGTTTTTACTTTCCGCAATTTACTTTTATGCACAGTACTTTTCTTTCTTTAATTTTCAGCAATTTACTTTTCAGGAATTTACTTTCAGCAATTTACTTTCAGCATTTACTTTCAGCAATTTACTTTTCAGCTTTTACTTTATGTCTTTTACTTTCAGCATTTTTATTTTATGTCTTTTATTTTTAAGTTTTTACTAGCCCTAGTTATGTGTTAGTTATCTGGGGTTGTGATGAATTCTAATATCACCGGTTTATAAGGGGTTATTTTATAGTTTGGGTAATTTAAAGGTTTACTTATTAAGTCTTAAGCTTAATGCTTCTTGTTGTCTGATCACCAATAAGATTGATGTGGTAAATCTAAAATGAACTAGACATATGGATTTTAGGTTTCAGCCTTAGACTTAATAGCCCACGATCTTTCTTGAGGATAAATAACCCTTTAATAGATTTCCTTACAGGATAGACATATACCTGTCAGGCGGGGGTAGCCATAATTGGAACTTAAACTTAATGAATCCAGATAATTTGGTTGACATAGACATATGGTTCAATTGGGTTAAACTGGGTATTTGCGTCTGACCATCGACAGAGGCTTTTGCATAATTTAGTGTTCCAGGTTAGTAAACTGATTTATTACACAAACATAAAATAATCACTTCATCTTTTAAAAGATATTAGAATGATTCACAACCCTAGATATTTGTGTCTTTTATTTTCCTTAGTATTTTGTTTTGTCTTTTTATTTATTTATTTATTTAGCAAATCTACAATCAACCAAATCAATCAAGCAATCATTCTCTTCTCCCTCAATTAGATATCTGTAAATAAATAGATTCAATAATTAATAACAACAGTAGGAATTAAGTCCTCGTGGGATCGATATTTTTATACTACTTGAACGATACGTGCGCTTGCGTTATACGTGTGTGTTTACGCCGGTCAAGTATCCATGAGGTCGTTGATCGATACTCGAGGATCTTGGAAGCATCTCATGAGTCCACCTCAGGTCGGGAAGTCACAGCTGCAGGCATTAAAGCTGGTGAAGTCTGGGCCAATCAGTTGATGAGTATCATGGTAGTCGCACAAGGCTACGGGGAACGAGCCAAGCGGGGACCCAAGGTAAGGGTCACAGGTCAGAATTGATATCCCGCGAGGGGTGATTTTCGACTCGGCCCGTCGCAGAAGATACAATCTTATCGAGATTGATTCCATAATTTTATTAATTTTATACAAATATAATTGAAAAATATTTTAAAAAATAATGATTTATAAATTCGGTCTGAATATTTTTGGATCCATGTGGGTCCATATTTTTGGGACCGGGGTCTAAAATTCTATTAATTTTATACAAATGTAATTTAAAAGTAAAAAAAAAAATCCAATTTCTAAATTCGGTCCGAGTATACCCAACTTCGGATCCACATAGGTCTGGAATTATATGACTCGAGTTCAGAATTTTATTAATTTTATACAAATATAATTAACAAAGATATTAAAAAATCGGGTTCCTTGATCTAATTCGGGTATACCTGGATTTGGATCCACGCGGTCTGAAATTTCAGGAATCGGATCTAAATTTATTAATTTTATACAAATATTAAGAAAAAAAAATTAGATCCAATCCAATTATACTCGGATCCGAATTGAATATACCATTCAGACTTGGGTCTAAACAGATTCAAGTCAAGTCTAGATTTTACCATTCCTTAAAGTGAGCTATGAAAATTTTAGCTAAAAGGAAAATATTATGTAAAATGACTTACAGATTTATATTTCATAAGTTGTTTTTCGAAAAATGACTTAACTTTTCCATTGACCGGAAAACAGTTTACATTAAACAAATTTTCCTTAAGTATCCCAAACATCATAAAATCATGAATACAATTTCTGAAAATCGTCTTACTACGAAACAAATAGTTATGTATTTTATTATGACAACGATCCTCTTCTTGTTTTTATCTCTCTTTATTTTTTATTGTACTATCATATAGTTAAGATATAGTTAAGATTGAGTTGTATGTCACATATCATTAAATGATAACACTAGAAAAACAAGAAGAGGGAAAAACAAGAAAAATATTTTAATTCATTTTATCGTTACTAGTGTGGGCCTGTTTTTTGTAACTTTAAATGTAATTTTTTTTTATAATAATAAGGGAAAAGAATAAATATACCTCTAACATTTGTTCAATTGGTCATAAAGTGTTGGGGTTTTGCGCGATGAGCGCAGCGGAAGCGCGGTTCGGGCGAAATCATAATTTAAATTTTTTTCAAATTACCGAATAAATTATTTAATATCTAATATGAATAATTTATTCATATGTCACCTAAACCTATTTATTCAATATCAAATATCAACATAAATAAGGTTGAAATGTCGCGAAACTTTTACGAAAACCGTTTTTCCACAAAATGACGTAAAACGCTTTTTTGACCGAAACGACCACCCGACACTTATGGGGACTGCCCAGGTCAGCCCCAATAGTGTCAGAGCAGTTCATGGGCTGCCTGAACAGTGACGAACTCACTGTTTGGACAGTCGTCACCCGGTTGGCTCAAAAGTTACCCGATAACGCCGTTTTTGGCCGTTTTCGCTTATTTCAACTCGAAAATAATTTCCGGAAATTGTTCCAACACTCAAAACATATCCAATACATTAATATAACATCAAATGCATCAACATATGTACTGAACTTTCCAGATCTCATCCAGAACACAAAATTGACAATTTTCATGCTTTAAATCCAATATTCAAGATTAATCCAATTAATCTACAACACCAACCAAAGTCACCACACATGAAGCACCCAAGAAAAATTCTAGGTGTCACAAGAGTGGTCATAACACTCTAGAATAAAAACTCATCAACAATTGATCAAATTGGACACTAATTACACTAATTGCATCCAATATCAACTTCACACATGCATAATCTTCCATCTCCATCAACCACAAACAAAAGCCCCAAAAAATTCACATTTGAAGGAACCCTAAAACCTTTCTAAACTATCAAGAAACAAGAAATCAAATTTCTAAGCTTAGGGTTAAGTAGATTACCTTTTAATCTTTTGAAATCCCAAACTTTTTTCTTGATTTTCCTTCATTTCTTCATCGATTTGATTAAGCAAATCTTAGGACTAATGTTTTTGTGCTTGTTCGGCCATGGAGGATGTCTCAAATGAAGAAGAAAAAATTTTCTTCTTTTAAAGACCCAAGACCGACACAACAAGGGCAAAATTGTCCATTTATAAAATTTAATCAAATTAAATTAATAATAAGCTTTTAAGTGGCCAATCAAATTGTCACACATTTAGCTTAATAAATTCATGCCATGTGTTCAAATAATGATTGGACAAATTTCATAACATTTATAAAAAAGTTTAATTAATTAATTAATCATTTAAATATTTAACAATTAAATATTCAAATAATCAATAAATATAATTATTATTATATATGTATTTTTATTTACAATAAATAACAAATACATATATTTATAGCATGTGTCAAAATCTCATTTGACGAATAATTAATGTGTATCTAATCGTATTATGTATCAAATACAAATACACAGTAATTACGATCAGAAAAAATCCTCTAATGCATGTGTTATCGTTTAACCGATTAAATGATCCGAATTAAATCATTTAATCCGGTGAAGTATTATGAATAATCTGTATTATTCATATCGCCTTGCCCAAGTGCTCAACGAGTACACTTCATATTGTTAGACTTTCTAAGTTTAGGTTTATCTGTCACGAAATCCAATTTCGTGTCCATAATCCACCCACTCATGGATTATGAGGACCACGGATAATCTCGCTAAACTATACAAGCCGAGTTCATTGCATACGTATAATCCATCCGTCACAGGCTATCCGTATTATACCTGGGATATAGATGAAAACGTCAAATTCGTTCGGTATAATACAGTCGACTTTCAATTTACGATCTCTAAATAACACTCGGAACTAATTTCTGAAGTTATACCATGGTCATGGATTTACTAGATCGTAAACACGTGAGGATGCCTATGCCATGTACACATAACTGTCGAATCCTATCTTGATACGCACTGGATATCATAAGCATCAGTCCACACCCAACGAACAGGCGGAGATCTGATGATGAATAGATCAGTGACGTGACTGCCATCAAAGTATGAAGGATAACTCATATATCCCACTGTGGTATCTCAAGTCGAAGGACCACTATGTTCGTTCAACTCGAGAAGATTCCTATTGATGTTGGTGTATCATCTATTAGGAAATCTTCAATGAGTCGTTCAATGTTTATCAAATAAATACCTACATGTATATACGAGTCTCCCGAGACTCATGGTTCATTGGGATAAATCATTGGACCAAGTCACGATATACGACATGTACTGGTCTCAGCGGATTTTACTAACCGACTCGTGTTAGTAAATCTTGACCATGAACTTTATTTAAGGATATACATCTTATAGTGCGCTTCTCAATGTCAATTATAAATTATAAATCCTATGGTCTTTGTCTAATATACACGTATCACTGAACCAGATTCAGTTTCTATCTAATCGTAATCAGATATCTAATCGTAATTAGATCAAATAAGTGTATAAAAGACAAGGGTGCTACCGCTAAATTAGTAATATTATGGAAAATGAAATTGCTCGTATTTATGAATCAGACATAAATACGATTCAGATTGACACTCTGAGCACCAACCTTAACATAAAGACCTCATTCATTTGGAAAATGATCATAAAAACCATTTTCACAACTTTTGTCTTAAAATATTTTCACAAATCATTTACTTTATAAATGAAATAAACTTATAAACAATAATTCCATAAATTAATTTATAAATATAATGTGAAAATGTTAAAGTATCATGATTTTTGTAAATAATTAAACTATAAAATTATCAAAAGGGGGTCATTATGACCATTTTCCAAATTAAGGATGTCTTTATGATCAATTGAGCAAACATCACATGTCTTTTTATCATTTTCCTAATCATAAATGTAATTTTTTATGACATATGACATACAATATATATATATATAAATTCAGATTGAATTGTATGCCACATATTATTAGATGATAAAACTAGAAAAATAAGGAGAGATAATACGAGGGAAAAACAATGAGAGGATCATAATTCATTTTATTGTTACTAATGTGGGCCTGCTCTTTGTAAACTTTAAATGTAATTTTCTTCTAATAGTAAAATATTTGAAAATGAATTTAAATATGAATAGATTTGTATCTTTTATGTGTGTAGTAAAAGTGGTCAAAGAAGATGTTTATTACCTTGTTGGGCTTGGTCTCCACGAAGTCTAATTGAAATCTTAGCACCAATGACTGATATGTTTTATTTAGGCCTACACAAACATTCATTTTTCGTTAGGATCTCATTCCTCATTGTATATTTATGTCTTTTTTAGGGTTTCTAGAATGCAAGGTGATTCTAATTATTTTTTGGACAAGTGTCAATTTTCCAACCCCCTCCATTTAGAAACTTATTGGCATATATAGGGGATTTTAGGTGGAGGTGTCAATACACGTGTCCATCGATGGACTGGTGACTTGTCTGCATGGTGTACACCTCTCTTAGTACATGCTAGAATATGAGGTGGCATAACATCTATCGCTATGCATGTTAATTAATGTGGCATGTTAGAGTAAGCAGATAATTATTTTAGGTATTCTCGAGCAAAGATATATTATGACATCATAATCTTGGGAAGAGATATATATGATGTTCACGACTTGTGGGTATTCTTGGGTACTCCATAATGCTCTGATGTACTCGGGAATATCCTGGAAGTTGTGATATTTAAGATCGAAATACTTCAGGTATTTTCTTGGTTGTTCCGGAGTACAAACCTCTCTTGAATTTGGGGCAATGTATACTAGATTATATGTGAGTCTTGGGAGTTTTTCCCTTTTCCGAAGTATAATGATTTCGTAGTAATGTTACTTCAGAGTGATGTTACTCTGAAATCTCAATAAGCTCATTCTGGTTCAGCCCGGTGTGTTTGGAGATCTTATAGATTTCGGGGTGGTATTATTTCGGAATTGAACTCAGATTATGTTCGGGATTGTTATCCTTGTAGTTGGTTTCCCACTTCTCATATAAACTAGTACAATTGTACCATGATATGTGTCACCTTTCTACTTGACCTTTGTTTATTTACAGTAATTCCACTGAGGAAGCTTGTTGAGAAATAATTCTTTAGTGCGTCGACGTGTGTCCCTGATGGCAAGGCTATTTTAATGCACCTTCATTTTAAAATAAAAGAAAAATAATATGTGAAACTTTAGGTGGAAAACTAAAGTTATAGATGACGATTTACGAATAAAAAACTAAAATTTTATACATATAGTAATTTTATTTTTCACATTTTTATTTTAGGCATGTCTGGGTTATTATTTAAGTATAGAGAACAAATTATGTGGGATATTCCACTATCTCTTTTCATCAGATCATTTGCTTATAAAAACATGTCCAAACTCTATCATAAAAATTGTGAGATATTACACTATCTTTTTTTTTTTATCGGGATACTTCATAACATGACCTTAAACTTAAAAATTCATCTATTAAAGTGATTTTTACAGTTTTTACTAAAAAAAAAAATTATTGTCAAATAAAGAGTTTTTTTTTTTTTTTTTTTGGGTTAAAAACTTTATTGAGTAGAAAATCTTCTTTGAAAAACTTCTCCTTGAAAAGATATATGAAGCAGTCTCTTAGATGTTGAATTTGATCATGCAAATTGTTTTTCTGTGGGACTCATTTCAAGGGGTTAGAAACTAAGAGATGTATCAAATACATCATGATATTGCTATTAAAGTAAAGAGATTTTTTAATAGGTGCTAACAAGTTTGTTAGTAGAATCTTTTGTGTGAAAATAGTTATTTTTGGTAAAGATTGATTAAAAATTTATTGTCTTTCAAATCATATATTTACCAAATATTATTAATTTTATTATACCAATTGTAGCTTATTAATATCAAGGTCCCCAAGGTACGTGACTTGGTGGTGTATGATTCATGATCTCAACTTGAGGTCATGAGTTCAAATCCAGGGAGTGTGTTTCTTATAAGAGTCTGGGATAGTCGATGATTTTACTTACTCCGTTTAAGCTCGGAAATTATGATTTGACGGTGAGATTTCCAACGATTTAAAAAAAATATATATCAAGTGATAAATGATGGAATTATTTGGTACTAATATTATATAAATGACGTGATATTACAAACCAATAATTATATAATATATAAAAGTTATGTTAAATAAAATTAACATTTATTTGATTATCTTTTACTATTTAACACGCGTGACAATATATTATTAGGTTGTAATATGGGTAACGTTGTCTTATCAAAAATGATTTAAGAAATAAATGAGCGACCGAACGACAGCGTTTGGTGGGAGTTGTCCGTACACGGAAATATAGCCGTTGGAGAAACTACTGGGCAGAACGAACCGCTGCACTCGCCCAAATTCAAAAAAAATTGACCGTTGGAGATCTTAATGTTATACTTCTTTCCGCCCCCCCAATATCCCCTTCATTTTTCTTCATATCCCCTTGCCTATCCCTCTCTCTCTTAAAGCGCAACGCAATCAATCCGACATGTCGGTTGCGGAGGAACCAGCGGGTACGACAATGACGATGATCGATGAGGCATACGAGTTCTCGGCGCCCCGGTTTTTCGATTTCACGAAAGGAGAGTCCGAAGAAGAAATGCGGAAGGCCGAGCTTTGGTTTGACTCCGCCCTCAGCTACGCGCCATCTCGTACGTTATTGATTTTTTCTTTGAAGCCTTATTTAAATGTAACAAAATAATCAAGGAATTAGAAGTAGTTATCATAAATTGTTGTTCTTGTGGTTCTTTAATTTGTTTTGAGTTAGGGTTTTGTTGGTGTTTGCTTCTCCAATTTTAGGATTTGTGTAGAAATTAGGGTTTCTTGGTTAAACTAGCAAAAGATTTAGGGTTTGTAGTACTTGGATTTTCTCATCATCCAAACAGAGGGTTAGGGTTCGAGAATAAAATATTTGATTTCTTGTATAACGCAATAATTTGAGCATATTCGTATATGACTTTACCTTATGTTTGTTGGCAACCATATTGTTTGTTATGATTGTAAGAATTGTAAAAGGAGTATTCTAATTAGTTGTCCCCAAGGGGCATGGCTTGTTGGTGTAGCATTCAGGATCTCACCTTGAGATACTGGGTTCGAATTCATAGATTGTGTTTCTTGTAAGAGTCTGGGACAACTGGGGTTTTATCTGTTCCGCTTAAGCCCGGAAGGAGTGGTTTGGCGGTGGGGTTTCCAACGATTTCAAATTAAAAAAAAAAAAAGTATTCCAATTAGTTCTCTAGGTCTTGATTGAATCAATGTGGATTTAGTTACAGTTTGCTTGATTTTGAGACCTTGTTCTTATGCATCTATGCAGCTTTTATGTCTAGAATTAAAGCAGAAAGATCTTTTAAGGTTGAGAGCTTGTGCAATTTTAGTGAAGCAGCAGAGCAAATTCAGAAGGTACTCTAACATTGTTCTGTGTTATCCTCATTGGGACAGTCATTCTGAGCTTCACTGTATTTTGTTATGAGCGTCGGAATATTCTGAGCTTCACTAAGTATTTTGTTACAGGCAACTTCCACTGATTGTTCCAAAGAAATGAAGCATCAATCTGAGCTCGTATCCGCTGAAACAAAGGAAATTGAAGTGACCCCAAGTGAGGCAACAGAAGAAAACAATGGACACCTTGTCAATGGGGTAATATATTTTTCTCTTCATCTAAAATGCCTTAGTGTTCTTGAGTTCATAGTTCAGTTTCTTTCGCTGTATTTACAGGAAACTTCCATTGATTGTTCCAAAGAAATGAAGCATCAATCTGAGCTCGTATCCACTGAAACAAAGGAAATTGAAGTGACCCCTAGTGAGGCAACAGAAGAAAACAATGGAAACCTTGTCAATGTGGTAATATACTTTTCTCTTCTTATGTCTTAATGTACTTGATTTTTTGTTATCTTCTCATAGTTCAGTTTCTTTCAGGTTTCTGCTGAGAAGGATACTTGTGAAGAACACATGGGAGAGACTAAATGTACACAAGAAAATGGAAGGTTTGTTACTATCTAGCCTGAATTGTTTGTTGCTAGTATAAGATTGAATTTTTTTTATAGGTATCAAATCCCACTCTTTGTTTCTTTGTCTTGCCTTTCTTTCTGCTGACTTCAACATTTTGGCCAGAAGGGCTTCTTCCAATGTGAACATAGAACCAGCTGCTGGTGACAAAGAGACGAGCGAAGCCTCTGTCCAAGTAGGAACTGCAGTATGCACCCCAAAACCAGGGATGAATTCTGGAAAAGGGGTAACTGATTCTAAGAAGCAACAGACAGCCAAAAAGATAGCGAGTCTGGTTAAAAACCCATCAGTGCTGAGAGGGAAAAACCAATTGCGGTCATCACAAGCTAAGAGGTTGGGATATATATTTAGTCTTACTGCTTTTTTCATATCTGGTTGTATGTTATTTTACTGACTTTCTCTCTCAATTCGAATTGTAGAGATGCCATCGTGAAAAAGACCGCCGGAACTCCTACTAACTTTGCTCTAGAAAACCAAGCCATCAAGAGGCAAAAGCTTGATGGAGGAAGATCAAGACAGGTGACTAATTTCGGTTTTTGTGGTGATAAAAACCACAAATTATTATTTTTTTGATAATCCTTCAAATTATTTTTTTTGTTGGGTTTAATCTGAACCGTTCTTTTTCTGTTTCTATTTTCTTGTCTATTTCCCTAAAAAAAACCTCAGATTCTTGATGTCAAACCCCAAAATTTGCCCCACAAGTCGAAACCGGGTCTTACTTGTAACAGTTCCAATTTATGCACTAAAACTCGCAAAGATGAGAGAAAGGTTAGTTAGTTTCCCCAAACTCTTCTTTTGAGCTTACAATTGTGAAGGTTGGTTTGTTTTGCAGCACACTAGCTCACTGAAACTCTTTGTTAGGTTTATGTTCGAGAACGGGAACCAGCAGCACCATTTGTCTCAATGGCAGAGATGATGCAGAAGTTCAATTCTAGTACTAGAGATTTGTCACTGCCACAATATACTTCACTCTCACATGTAAAACAAAAATGGAATCCTGATTTTTTCTAAATTGCAGTTGAAGTTTGTTTTTCCTTGCATTTCTTGTTTATAGTTCACCCCATTTCTTTCGTAGTTCTTTCTGTTAATAATATTCAGGATGCTGCTGGTTCTATTATGCAGGGGAAGCCTAAACTCACATTAACGAGACCAAAGGAACCTGCACTGGAAACAGCTCAAAGGGTCCGGTCAATCAGGGTTAAGAGTACAGCTGAACTTGAAGAAGAGATGATGGCAAAGATTCCCAAGTTCAAAGCTCGCCCACTGAACAAGAAGGTATTGTTTCTACTTGTTTAGTTTCCTCCACAAGGGTTTAACTTGATTGGTCATGTATTCATTTTTTACTATTATGGTCATGTACTTGTTTTCAAATACAGATTCTGGAAGGTCCTACATTACCTGCAGTGCCCAGAAGAAGTGCACCCGAGCCACCTGAATTTCATGTAAGCTGATATCATATGGGAATAAAAAATGAAAATGAAAATTCTCTCATAATTTGAGTAGTTTCTCATTTGGAGTTTCATTTTGATTATTGCTACAGGAGTTTCATTTGGAGACAATGGCAAGGGCCAATCTACATGCTGAAACATCTTCGGTCGCTTCAACAGAAGTGTCTCGTAAGGTAAGAAGAGCCATATCCTGATACATGAATATAACTTGTCCTTGAAAAACTGATTCAGTTTACTCACTGAACTACTTTTAACCAGGATAATCAGTGGAAACCTTGGGGTCTTACTGAACCTAAAAGCCCTGTGCTCCAGACATTATTGAGAGCCCGTCCACCAAAGGTTAAAACCTCTGCAGAACTTGAGCTGGACGAACTTGACAAAGCCCCTAAATTTAAGGCAAGGCCACTCAATAAAAAGGTGTGTCTCTATACCTTTCAATGGAATGGCAAAATCTCAGTTCTTTGGACCTTCTGAAAAAAACTCTCTTTTTGTAGATATTTGAAAGTAAAGGGGACTTGGGGATTTCCTGTACAACAAAGAAACACGTGACCAAGCCCCAAGAATTCCATTTCAGTATCAATGAGAGGATTCCACCACCTAAAGCTTCTATTTTTGACTCTTTTGAAAGGGTAATCAAGCAATATAGCTTTCTTGACATTGCTTAAAAAGTGTTGTATTTGTTGTGATCTTATTAAGAAGTTTGTTTTTTCAGCTCTCTTTGAACTCAGAACCTCGTCAAGAGAACCCACTTCCAAGGAATACAAAGCCAAATCCATTCCGTCTATATACAGAGGTACGTTTATTTCATGTTATGAATTCCACTTGCACAATCTTTTAGCATGCATATTCTTTATTGGCTTTTTGGTCGTTGATTTTTTAGGAAAGAGGAGCTCAGAAAGAGAGGAAATTTGTGCATAAACAATTGGAAGAAGAAAGAGCCAGAGTTCCCAAGGCTAATCCATATCCCTATACAACTGACTATCCTGTGGTAAATAAATTTACTTGAGAAAAAAATTCATTTAGTAAAAGTGGTCATGTGTTACCCAATCACTTTATATTTTGCAGATTCCACCAAAACCAGAGCCCAAGCAATGCACAAGACCAGAGCCTTTCCAATTGGAGAGTCTGGTCAGGCATGAGGAGGAAATTCAGAGAGAACTGGAAGAGAGGAAGAGGAAGGAGAAGGATGAAGCTGAGATGAGAATATTCAAGGCACAGCCAGTTTTGAAAGAGTAAGCTTGTTGCTGCTTAATATGGTTTCCAAAAAAAAAAAAAAACTAAAAAATAATTATCAATAAACTAATGGCAACGGGTCGGATATGATACATGGATGTCAATATCCGTACTCAGTTTTTCAACCACCAGGTACAGAAATTTTGCCCATACCCGAGTCTGGCACCCATACACGAGTCTGGCACACCTTATATAGTTATCTTGTAATGCAGGGACCCAATTCCAGTTCCAGAAAAAGTACGGAAACCCCTTACAGCAGTCAAGGAATTTAATCTTAATCTAGACAACCGAGCTGTGGAGAGAGCTGAGTTTGATCAAAAGGTAACTCAAAAAGGATTAGCCGTATGCTCGAGTTTGATCATATTTCTTCAAAAGAGTTTTAACTTGCTTTCTTTCACAGATTAAAGAGAAGGAAATGATGTATAAAAGATACAGAGATGAGAGCGAGGCTGCAAGAATGGTATGATGATAGATAAGATACACATTCTTCTGATTAAGTTTTTCAAATTGCCATTGTTGTTCTGATAGTTAATGGCCCTATAAAAAAAAACATTGTAGATAGAGGAAGAGAAGGCATTTAAACAGTTGAGAAGGACAATGGTTCCACATGCAAGGCCAATCCCCAAATTTGACAATCCCTTTTGTCCACAGAAGTAAGCAAAAAATTCAGTTTCAACACATTTTTCAGTCATTTTATCCTCGCTTTTTTGACTGATTGATGGTACAAAATATAGGTCGAATAAAGAAACCACAAAGGCAAAGTCACCATTGTTACGTGTGCTCCAAAGAAGAGAGAGAAGAAAATTTATGGGTTCAGGCAGTGCAATTTCCAGTGTCACAGCTCATAGGTGATGGCGTGATGCTTGCAGTATCTGTTCAAGAACTCTTGAACTTCAACTGTAGACATGTATGAATTTGTGTTATGTGTACACAATCAAGGAAAAAGCACTATCATATTTTGTTTTAGGATTTTGTAATAGAAAGAAACTTCTTGACTCCAGTTGCTACAAAAGGGGGGAAAAACATTTTTTAAACTTCCTGTTTGGGAAATCAAGAGAATAGAGGATGCTGCCAGTTACAGGAGAATCTAGATAGGCCATTAAAATTCCACATCACAAATGAACTCTCTGAGAAAAGATGAATGAAAAAATTATGCAATATCAAAGGCGTCGTCAAGCTAAAAAGAGCGAAAAGGAAAGAAAATCCTACAAGTAAAATTCTTATGTTTCTCAAGCTCCACAAGGATGGATGCAAATTAAACAAAGGCTTAAATTGAAATAGAGCAAACAAACAAACAAAGTCAACCTTTTTATTCTCTTATAAGAGCAACCGCAGCTTATGAAAAATCAAGAGAGAACAAATGAACTCTTTGGGAAAAGATGAATGAAACAAATTATGAATATCAAAGGCGTCGTCAAGCTAAAAAGAGCGAAAAGGAAAGAAAATCCTACAAGTAAAATTCTTATGTTTCTCAAGCTCCACAAGGATGCAAATTAAGATTGAAATAGAGCAAACAAACAAAGTCAACCTTTTTATTCTGTATAGGAGCAACCACAGCTTATGAAGAATTTTGGTACCTACTCAGCTTCCGTCTGTACGCTAGAATCTGCAAAGTCATCACAGAATAATGAAGTTAAAAAAATTTCAATAACAGATATCTGAAGGGAAGTTGAATGTACATGTAGGCAAACAGTCGACTACACAATGAAGATTTTGCCCTGAAGAATCTGCTTCATAACATAATACTGCCTTTGCCACAGTACATGTAATTGATTACTGAGCCCTTTTGAAAGCAATAAAAATATTTAATAACTGTGGAGTTCTTATAAAAAATTAATCACAATGAATTCGTGCTCACCAAATGATCCCTGTTGGAAGTGTAATTGACTCTAAGCCCTGCCAAAGTTTCTTGACCTTCCAAAATTTGCAGCTGATCTGTTGTAGGAATTGGAGTGGCCTGGCTGCCACTGGTGTCAAGCTGCTCTTTTACCACCAATATTTCAACTTCTTCAGCTCGCAAAGTTGTGTGAAGTGAAACATACTGTGTACAAATACAATAGATGCACTAGAAATTTAGATAAGCACCAAAGAAACACGGAAAAATATAAAAATTTGTCCCATTTTGATAGAGAGAGAGAGAGCAGTGTACTGAAAACGACATCTACTAACAGATCAAAAACTTCCCGAAAAGGATACAACCCTCAACTCACCTCACTGACAAAAGGTGTTATGCAGTTCAAGACACATAAAAATTGATTGGGTGCGATTTGGATCAAACAGATCCAAGATTCAATCACACTGGATAAAGTTGTTGGCTTGTAGTGACAGTGGGCTATAAATCATTTCACTGACATCTATCTTTGGTTGTTATCATCAATTCGAAGAGTTACAATTTCAAAACCGTGACATTTTCCTTCTCTCAATTAGCACAGTTAAAAAACTATAGTAGGAGAGAAATCTCACTTCGCATAGCTGTTTAACTGACAAACTCACTGACAAAAGGTGTTATGCAGTTCAAGACACATAAAAATTGATTGGGTGCGATTTGGATCAAACAGATCCAAGATTCAATCACACTGGATAAAGTTGTTGGCTTTGTAGTGACAGTGGGCTATAAATCATTTCACTGACATCTATCTTTGGTTGTTATCATCAATTCGAAGGAGTTACAATTTCAAAACCGTGACATTTTCCTTCTCTCAATTAGCACAGTTAAAAAACTATAGTAGGAGAGAAATCTCACTTCGCATAGCTGTTTAACTGACAAACTCACTGACAAAAGGTGTTATGCAGTTCAAGACACATAAAAATTGATTGGGTGCGATTTGGATCAAACAGATCCAAGATTCAATCACACTGGATAAAGTGTTGGCTTTGTAGTGACAGTGGGCTATAAATCATTTCACTGACATCTATCTTGGTTGTTATCATCAATCGAAGGAGTTACAATTTCAAAACCGTGACATTTTCCTTCTCTCAATTAGCACAGTTAAAAAACTATAGTAGGAGAGGAAATCTCACTTCGCATAGCTGTTTAACTGACAAACTCACTGACAAAAGGTGTTATGCAGTTCAAGACACATAAAAATTGATTGGGTGCGATTTGGATCAAACAGATCCAAGATTCAATCACACTGGATAAAGTTGTTGGCTTTGTAGTGACAGTGGGCTATAAATCATTTCACTGACATCTATCTTTGGTTGTTATCATCAATCGAAGGAGTTACAATTTCAAAACCGTGACATTTTCCTTCTCTCATTAGCACAGTTAAAAAACTATAGTAGGAGAGAAATCTCACTTCGCATAGCTGTTTAACTGACAAACTGGGCTGACAACAAATGTAAGGTTGCTGCAAGCTTGGTGTACTTTGGGTATCCACAGAAACAAGCATGAGATGAATATCTAACTGCAAGAAAGGGAAAAATAGAGGATTTAATTAGAGATGTACCCAATGCCGGTGAACAAACTAATGAATTAGATCAGGACATTGCAGTGCTTACTGAAAGATAAACAAAAGATAGATTTCATGGCACCAATTTTTTCATCACCTCTTGAAAGTACTCTTCGGCAACTATAATTCCAATTGTGGTTTGTGCCAACCATGATTGACATAATTTTACTCAATAAACAGTCCAACAGCATCCTATCATACCTCATCATTATTTTCCTGTAAGCTCCGGAGATATTCTACCAGCTTATTTAAGCGAGCGCTTCGTGAGCTCTTATTATTGCAACCACTAGCATTGCCATGCCGTGTATTACTCCGAGTACCGCCCCTCCCCCAAGCAAGCTTTTCAGGGTTCCATACAAGCCCAGGAGAAATTCCTCTGTTTTCTCTACCCACTTCTAAATCATTGTCAATGAATCCACCGTCTGAGTTTGCTGCCGATGAAGAAGGCTGGGATGAACGAATTCCTGGCCTTCTTTTACGCCTTCTCTGCCTGACTTCTGCAGTGCGTTCATCATTAGAAGACGAATCTTTGCCTCCATTATCATCATTTTCATCCTCATTGTCTTCAGATCCCTGATGTTCAGTGCCACGGCTGTTTCTTCTCCTTCTCAAATGAGCACTACGAGGATTACGCTGTGATCTTGTCATAAATAGACTTGCTGTATCTTTACCTGGTGTGCGTCTCTTAACTAGAGCTTCTGATTGTCGTTGAAATATTTGGGCAATTGATGCTTGAATCTGTTGAACAAAGCATTCAAACAACATACCAGAACAAGAACATTGGTAGAGTACTCAAGTCTAGCCAAATATTAAAGCGACCTAAGGCCCAGCTGCTTTTGAATGGATTATTTTCAGTTTATAGTAGCAGCAGTAGGACAAACATACTTTGTGAATTAAGCGTCAATATCCCAAGAACAGTACTACTAAATTTCAAAATCCAAAATTCCCAGTCTAAAGCAGACAGTACAAATGCCTGGGTGTTACTCCAAGCATGGTGGAAAGGCCTTCATGAAAAGTTATCAAAATAGGTTTTTGAAACATGCTTTTTCTGCATTAGAATTGTTTAACCTAAGATTGAGCACGGGTCGTGAAAGATAAATACAAAGATCTGCAAGCATGCAGAAATATTTTGTATACTTGGCATCCAACCTGCTTATTGCGAGTCCTTTCTTCTTCATGAAAAGCCAACTCCTGAGAACAAATACTGCAAATTAATTTCCGTTGGCAAAAACACTAAATGAAATCTGAATAAACAAATGAATAATGAAGGAAACTCTTACCTCTTCCTCATATTTATCAATATCTGGATACAGAGCAGCAATTAGGGCATCATAGTTTGGATCGTCTCTCAAAGAACGCCGGCTGGCACAGTGTGTGCGGCAAGCAGGACATTCATTGTTCCTGCAGTTGAATGTCAATTTAAGTATAAACATTCAATTGACAAACAATCTACATAATCATAATTTTTGGTCATTGACACAATTAGCCACGACCAAGGTATGAACACAGAATATTAAACAATAATGTGGCTAATTCTTTTTACATACCCCAATCGCATTGACTTGTCTATGCACTCCCTACAAAAGCGGTGCAGGCATTCCATTACAGTTCGTGTTTTCTTTATGATCCCTGTACAATAAAAATTAAGAACTATATCATTGATCTGTTCAATACAAGTTAAAACTGCCAAACATTCTCAGATTTATCAGTGTTCTAGATGCTGGCAGAGCCCAATCCAGCCTTTCGGAGATCTTTGGTTTCTGTTTTAATAAAAGCTTTGTTAAGTTAACTCATCTTTGAAATTGAAAAATCCATTCAACAGCGACAGCACCCTGCATTCAGCCTAGATGATAGCACTTTTAAATCAAAATCTAAAAGTTACAACAATGTTAATTGAATAAGTCAGCGTGATAGCATTATATCACTCAACTCAATTTGTAGAACTGTTTTTTCTCATATTAAGTGCCCTCATATCAATAATCTGCATAGCTGTTCTATTCTTCTCAAGCAATTCAATTCGGTCAAGTTCATACTTTTTACTACAGTTTTTCAGGTGTCAAAACCATTATTTAAAAGTTAGAACCATTTCCGAACAGTAAAGAAGCCAGTTCACTGGATTAATAATTTAATTGATGGACCACAAGATCATCAAGACAGGGGCATTGTACCTTTACTAGATTAATAGCCAACATATCAATATTATTGTGCAACTTGAAGAACATTTGTAGTGTCCTGAATTGAGCAATCTCAAATGGCCTCTTGGATAGTAAATAACTAGGGCCAACTAACTTAAAAAGAAACAAAAATAACAATGTAACATGATAAGGCCAAAAGGCAAAGGAAGAAAAATTCCAGATGATTCAAAGCAAAAGTACCTAGACAAATTGGACATTGTACATCTTTACGAATTTCTGGCAGTTCAACAAAGACAAATCTGCAGTAGAAACCAGAAACTTAATTGGAACATTATACAATTTATACTGGTGATTGATAATTCCACACAGTAACAATTCAAACAAACTGATAGATTTATAAATGGGGATATTATTGCTAGCCATAACGTACAGAAGCAATCAACTAGTTTCATCAAAAGATTTCAACTTTGTGGTAAGAATTGATTGACAGGAAACATGTATAAATGTTCAAAAAATCAGGAAAGAGAGAGAAAACGCCAACAGTTGTCAGCCACCCAATCCTTCATCTACATTTAAGATCCCAACCTAGATATCTTAGGTATTCTCTATCAATTCAGTATCTATTACAGAATTTTTAATGAGAAACAACTATCATGACTATCAAAGAGATCGTAATCGTTTTCACACTTGATATCAGTTGACCCAGCGGATTAAATGCCATTCCAAGCAGTATGTTGTAACAAACAGCACAAAATTAAGCTGGAATCATCATAAGAAGCCAAGGATTGCAAGCAAATTCTATGAAACTATGTGAAATATAAGGAAGCAATAGTTACAGAATTAGAACTCAATGCAAGAAAATGCTAAGAATAGTACCTAATAAAGATATTAAAAGAAATCAATGCTCAACTTTCTAATGAAAGGGTGACCAGAGATTTAATTATTCAAGGCGATTCTCTAACATTGTACTTACGCCCCCTGTATTGTGTAAAGCGAATCTTCTCTGATCCATAATCAGAAACTAAATAAGTAGGGCAAAAGATCTTCCTATATGCATTAGTAATAATCGCCACAAACATTTTAAGGCTCCATAAAGGATAAATTAGTGGTTTCTACCTATATGATAATTTTTCTAATATCTCTTTCTTTCTTTCTCGAATCCAGGCACCATAATTCATCCCCAATATCATAGAAAATAATCAATGATGACTTGCCTTGTCCTAGTTTCTTTAAGCCAATATGGTGAAACAAACTATTGAAACAGAACTGCATCCCAATACATAGTACAAACAGATATCCATATCAGCTTCCAGAACACAGTTGCATTCTGACATGGGTCCCGGCAGTCACAGTCTCACCAGATTCAAGGATATGCAGTTGATGTACAAAAACATAATAGATTCTTAAGAATGTAAGTATAACTTCTTCTTTTTTTGCGTAGTGAAAAGCAGAGCAGCAGTACAGTTTTTACATACAACATTATCAACAAGTATAGCACTAAAAAACCAAATAGAAGATGAAAAAGAGTTAGTATAGCACTAAAACATCACTAAAAAACCAAATAGAAGATGAATAGGAGTTTCTCACAGCAGTATGGGAACATATATACAGTAAATCCTAAGGGATGGATTGCTTACATAAACTTCCATCAAAATCCTTGCACGCAGTTGCTTAGACTAGCTAGAACAGAGTAAGGATTTAATTTCTATGACCTTTCTTTTTATTGACACCTATAATATAAGTAAATATAAACACAATCATCAATCAAAGACTCAAACCACAGACTTTTGAATCTTCTTAAGTCAGCTGAATGCATGTAAATGGTTTTTGACAAGTAAACAAATTAACCCACCAACACAATTTATCGGTTCATATTTGACACAGTTAAAAACACCTAGAATCAATTTCAACAATTGAATTTTCAAGCATGAAAAGATCCAAACGCATCCAAGTAACAAAAACAGAAGCATAAACCCAATGCCAAAACCAAACTAAGCAACCAAAAGAAACACCAAGCTTTGCAAAGAAACAAAACGAACCCATCAATAGCCAAATCACAAGAACCGCTCTAACTGCACCGAACGAATCTAACATACCCAGATGCCAAAAACGCAACAATGAGCTAACCACATAAGAAAACTGTAAAAATGAAAGAAGCTTTAACAAAACAAGAGAGAGTAAATACTCAGGTTTTTCTCCAGAAGTGGCAGATGAAGTTCCATCAGAATCTGCTTTAAAAAAAAAAAAAAACAATGCAATCAATCTATGAATCAAGCTTTTACCAAGTGTACATCCAATATAGATACACATGTAAACATAAGACAAAGAAGAAAAGATACGTTACCATCTTCATTTTCTTCTTCTTCTTCATCCTCTTCTGCACCTCCTTGTGCTTTCATTTCATCATCTTTCTGATCTTCTTCTTCTTGTTGTTGTTCATTTTGTTGAAGCTCTAGCTCTCGTTCGTGCCGAGATTGCTTGGCTTGGCTCTGCTGAAAAGAATCTTGGCGTTCTTCTTCTTCTTCTTCTTCTTCTTCTTCTTCTTGTTCATCGTTGTTGGCGTGATGAGTTTCTTGCAACGGCCGCTTCTGTGCAGGCATTGATAACGATGCTGATGACGGATTTGATGAGAGTAACTGCTGGCCAAAGACAAAGCCAAAGCCAAAACAAGAGATGGGATTCTCGCTGGCGAGAGATTTATGAGCTGCTGCTGCTGCTGTTATGGTTTTTTTTTTTTTTATAATTATTATGTATTTTTTTTCAGGAATTACAAAAGGATTTAATTTTAATTTTAATTTTAATTTTTAATGTTTTGGGGTGGAGTTTGGAGAGAGCAGAATCAGATGTTACGGCAACTTAAAAAAAGCACTTGTTTGCTTGGTGGGCGGCCTTCTGTCTCTTTTAGGGTTACTTTTGTCATTTCCATTCCCCCCATTTGTTTTCTTTCTTTCTTTCTTTCTTTTTTAAATTATCTTTCTTTTGCTAACATACCAAAATAAATAATTATTTTCATTATTTGCATATCATTTTGAATCGACGAATCGAATTAATTTGTGTGATTCTAAATAAATCAAATCAGAGGGAAAATCATAAATACATATAAAAGATTTATAAAATGATGATAAAAAAACTAATGACATAGTACGTGTATCATATAATAAAATTATTAGGTTATAGTCTTCGTTTTATCAAGCTTTTGTCCATATATCCGTGTTCCAAATTAAAGTGTAGTTGATTTGTATTCGATTATTTAGTAAACGATTGTTCATATCGAGATTCGTATTTAGCATTCTAAAACGTGCCGTCTGGGCCAGGCACTCGTCGAAATGGACGGCGTTTTCCATCGATTCTAATAAATTTTCGTGGGTAAATTTGTCGGCCAACCGCCATTAATCAACGCAGAATTCATAATTAATTACTTTTTTCTGGCCAAATTTCACACCTCAATCTTAACTCTAACCTTAATTTTACAAAATTAACTGTATGACTCATCAATTCGAAAAAAAATATCAATTTATAGCATAAACTCTAATTTCAAAAAAACTCTAATTTTTTTCAATTTTTGTTAGTTTCCTATCAAATTAACCATGTATAAATATTACCCATTACTCAAACAACGTTTTTCTATGATTAATTTCTTCAAATCATACCAAATGTTAAACCTAATTATTGAAATTCTCACTTTCCGATTAACCGCTTAGGCCTCGCCTAGGTGCTAGCCGCTGGGTTACCGCCCGACTAGCGCATAACGCGTTTTATAACATTGTTCGTATTTGATTCGTTTAAAACCGTTTAAACAAATCTTAAATAAATATATGTTTATTCTTGACATGATTCACAATATAAATTATTGTAATTTATTTATAATTAATTCTTCATATATGTGTGTTTGTGTGTGTATGTGAGCGCGCACGCTCGCGTGTGTATAAAATATATATAATTAATGATTTATTAAAAAATGACCCACCAAATATATATAGTATTATTTTTATATGATAATTGGCAACAACTTCTCGAATTTTAATTAAGAAATAAGGATAATTAGAAAAATGAAAGTAATAAACGAATCCTAAATAAATAAATAAATTAATAAACTCAAATTTGTATTCGATTTATTTAATAAACAAATCGAATTGAATTGATTCATTATTAACCGGATCAATTTTCTAAATCTATATTATCTTTAATGCGAATCGAATCGAACAAATAAATAATTCGAAACTCAGATTGCCACCCCCAATTAGAACTTCATCCCTCATGCTTAATGATAGCATAAAATCATGAAGCCCCATTGAAATTTGGGATCCTCTAATATTTAATACGGGATTCAGAATGATTTTTCATTTTGAGTCTGATTTATGATTAAAAAACTCGAACAGATTCAAAAAAAAAAAAAAAAGACAACGTATTTGATAGAGAGATTTGAGTTTGCCAAAAGAATTTGAAATTGTTTTTTTAAGTATAATGATAAATTTTTTTTTCTAAGATTACTTTATGTTATATTTAAAAGCGGCAAATCAAATCATTCCAAACGTTTTTTTTATACCAATTCAACTCAATAGATTTTACTAATTAAAAAATTTGAAACTCGCAAATTATTTCAAATTTTACTAGATCATATTTGTATCTATGAAAATTTTCTCATAGATTACAAACCTAGTGGTATACTCCCACCCTCAAATCTCAATGTTGAGGAAATGAATTCGGTATCGCGAACTTATTTCAATATTTATCTAAAATCTTAGATATTGTATATTATCTCCCTGAATAATAGTGTGTGAGAAAATTTTGAAGCATTAGCTCGACAGATATTTAAGTTGTACTATATATATGTGTGTTTAGATTCTCAATAAATTTTATATTGTAATTTATATTATTGTAACCATTTCAAAAAGACAGAAAAAGAAAACACTAATAAATTCTTACACTATAATACATACAATACTGGAAAATATACCATTTTCAGTAGTGATAATAAATGGGATCTTTTTTTGTTTTAAGTTGATGAATACAAAAAAAATTGGGAGGAATTTTGGTGAAAAAAGAAAAGGCTTAAAGCAAGAATGAAGAAAGTAAATTTCACTTTTTTGAGGAAATTAATGCAATAAAAAATTGTGAAAGCATCTTAGAGATATGATGACCAAAAAGATAATGCTCTAGTGGCTAAATACTGCAAAAAGAAAAAAAAATGCAGGCTATCAATTGTTGTCCACGTGTACAGTCACAGAGCCCATCTTTAAAATGATTCTGTTAAATGAAATTTAAGTCAAATAATGGCATCTATAGATTCAGGAAAAAATATATTTCACATATTATAATTGATGAGTCCATGTTTCTGGCATTATCAATAGTAAAGAGAATTTCATATACTCATTGGCCATTTGCCTCCATCCACGTCCCAAAGAAGCAAAATAGTTTTGTAACTCAGAAGCAGGAAAACCCTTTATTAAGTTTATATTTTTGAGATGAATCCCGTCTTTATTAAGTGTATATTTTCAAGTTGTATATTATTCGTGATTTTACACGTTATGCAAGTGCATGTATCACTTAAGTAGTATAAAGATATCGAACTTATAATGACTTACTATTTATCCTACTAATTATCAGAATTATACATATTTTATTAAAACTAAACAATAAAATTAAAAAAGAATGATTGATATAACTAACTAAAAATTTAAATAAATATATAATCATTGTTTAAAAATACGCTGAGAGGCGGCGCCTCGAGGCGCCACGTCACCGCCTCGATGCGTCGGTGCGTCGAGGCATCCGCCTCTGGTGCTATTTTGGATTTTGGCGCGTCAATCTGCGTGAGGCGGTCTCCTCGCGTCGCGTCATGCCGAGGCGGCGCGACGCGGGCAGAGGCGGCCGCCTCACGGGTAACCTTTTTTTATTTTCTTTGTCTTTTGAAACGACGCCGTTTAGGATATATATAAAAAGAAAAAGGTGAAATACCTCTGCGTTTTGCGTCTCTCTCTCGGCTCTGTGTTTACGTCTCTCTCTCGATTGCGCCTCTCTTCTTCAGGTTTTCTGCGCGTCTCTTCCTGGTAAGCTCTCTGGTTTCTCTATTCTCTCTCGTCTGTGTTTCTCTCCGAGAGAGAGCTTTCAATTTTTTCTTTCACATTTTTGTCTCTCTGTCACGAATGAAAGGTGTTTTGGATTAGGTTTTGGGTCAATCAATTGGTTGTTTTTCCTGCGTGTCTCTCTCCATGTTCAAAGCTCTCTCTCGGCTCTCATTTGTGACGAAGGTAAGCTTTGTGGTTGATGTTTTCTCTCTTGTGCATGACGCTTTCTGAATTCAAATTTTTCATTAATTGGTGTATTGAATGTGCGGCCCTATTTTCTGTTTTCAATCAATTAGTTTCTTTCAATTCTGTTGAGCAAACTGTGATATATTGTTAACTCTTTTCAGTAATATGTCGACTCGAATAGATCACGGACATGAAGTTAATGCGGAAGATGAAAATGGAGGATATAAGTATATTGAATATCATTTGTGCAGTAGGACAATCAAATGGGGTGTATACAGAATGAAAGAATACCTTGCAGTTATTAAGGGTAATGTCGCGTCATGTACAATGGTTCCTCCAGAAGTGCAATATGAGATTAAAGAATTTATGAAGAAAAAACAAGATACAAAAAAGATTGCACAACTTTACCGAGAATAAAAGATTGATGAATGTGCCTCTCTACATCGTACTTTTTTTGGTAGTTCAAATAGTATATCCCAAAGAACAGTTAGAGGGCCAATATATAGATTTGTGGTTAATATTGAAGAGGGAGAATTGGAGAACAATATGGTACGCCCTTCACAAGGAAGTGTTCAAGATCTTCGTGATTAGACAATACAAGATATTGGTAGTTTTTTTATGAGAATGGCATTGCTTTTGATGTTGCTAATAGTCCATCATTTGCCAATATGGTGTGATCAATTGGAAATTCTGGCAATGGACTAAAACCACCGACACCATATGAGTTATCAACAACTATGTTGAAAAAGGAATTAGAAAATACGAGAGAAGTTATTGATGGAGTAAAGAAAACATGGAACCAAACAGGAGTGAGCATTATGTCAGATGGGTGGAAGGATATGAGAGGATGACAATTGGTAAACTTCCTTGTGAACAATCCTTTTAGGACTATTTTTCTTAAATATGTGGATGTTAGTGATGTAGTCAAGGATGCGAACTCATTGTTCAACCTGTTTGATGATGTTGTTGAAGAAGTAGGAGAAGACATTGTGATTCAAGTGATTACAGATAATGCATCAAACTATAAAGAAGTATGTGAACTTTAATGGAAAAGAGGAAATGATTGTGGTGGACGTCGTGTGCGGCACATTGTATTGATTTAATGCTTGAAGGTATTGGAAAGCTACCTCAACATAAAAATGCATTGTTAAAAACGAAAAATGTAAACTTACATATTTTATTAAATATCTTCTTATTTCACATTATAAATTCATAATTGTTATTGTCATTTAATAGGTTAGTAATTTCATCTATAATCATGGAGCGGTTTTGGCTTTAATGAGAAGTTTCACAAAGAAAGATTTAGTTTGCCCCGCTCCGACAAGGTTTGTAACTACATTCTTAACATTAGAAAGTATGTATGGTTTGAAGCAACCCTTGGAGCAAATGTTTACTTCAAAATAGTGGAATGACATTAGTTTCTCAAAGTAGTCGGAAGGGAAAGATGCGAAAAAAATAATTTTGAGTGATAGGTTTTGGACTTTTGTGGCTTATGCATTGAAAATCACCAAACCTCTAGTTCATTTATTGAGGATGACAGATGGCGAAAAATTTTATTATATGAGATTTATATATGGTGTCATGGATAGAGCAAATGAGGAGATAGCAACGAATTTGGGAAATGAGGATGGTGCATACAATGAGATCTGGAAAATAATTGATGATAAATGGGAGTCTCAATTGCACCGCCAATTGCACGCGGCTGCCTATTTTTTGAATCATCATATCCAATATGCAGACAATCCTCATTCCAAGCATCCGGAGATTAGTCGTGGGTTTATTTTATGCATGGCCAAACTGTTGTCCAATCCTGAAGATCAATATGTGGCAAATATACAAGCAGGTACCTTTCTAAATAAGCAAGGATTATTTGGCCTAAGTATTGCTAAATACACCGTCTTCAATCGTAGTCCTGGTATGTGAATTATCACTTTTGTGTTATTATTAACTATAAGATATTAAATGAATTTTAAAAATGTATATTCAATCTTATTATAACTGATTGATGGAGAGCATATGGCGATGAAACTCCTCAACTGAAGTCTCTAGCAATAAAAATTTTAAGTCTAACATGCTCATCCTCGGGGTGTGAACGCAATTGGAGTACATTTAATATGATATGATCTAATAATAACTTGTGAATACTTAATTTATTCAACTTGTGATAATTTGAATAAATATTTTATAGATTCATACAAAGAAGAGAAACATATTATCCACCGAGAAATTGAATACATTAATGTACAATATGCGATTGAAGCAAAAATACATGAAAAAACATTCATTTCAATCGGATGATGATCCTTTGATTGAGGATGAGTTGCCTTTTGATGATGAGTGGGAGGCTATAGAAAGATTTTTTGAGAATACTTACATTGAACAACCGAGTGGAAGTAGACCACCTGCACACAAAAAAGCAGAGACCAAAGTAAATTACTCGTTACAAATAATGCAATTTATATAATAAAAATTAAAAAATAATACGACTTTATGTTATTTGTTAGGGAAAGGAAAAACTCCACAATTAGTGGATGAAGACAATACAAGTGAATGAGGTTCTTTGGAGGATGACCCATCTGATGATGAGAGGGATTTTGACCCAAGTTTCATGCCGCTAAACACAAATGATAGCTTATTTAGGGATTAATTATCAATTATTTTTTGAACATACTATGAATGATGGAGAAATGAATGTATTTTAGATTATTGATGTTTTTATTATGCTTATATTATGATTTTAATTTTTTTCAATTTTGGGATCGAGGCGCCCGCTTTGCCGCCTCGAGGAGGTCCGCCTCGTGCCTCAATGGCCGGCCGCCTCGAGGTGCCGCCACGTATTTTTAAACATTACATATAATTAAATTATTTTGGGAAACCTTATGCGAGAGAGAACCTACGATTGCAGTTTCACCTAAGCAAGTAAATAGTAAATTAATGCTATTTTCATTCAATTGAGTATTTGTTATAGATTATTAACCTAAAACACGAAGTTATCCACAAGCCTCTTCTGATTCTCAGACAGAAATGTCTAACTTAATTCAATTACTTATATTCCTATGTTAATTGATTTACGTTAAACTCGTTAAGTTCGAGTTCTAATTATGGCTACGCATGCCCTGTAGGTATATTCTCATCCTGCACGGAAATCGATTCAACGAATGCGATCGCGCACTATTAATTCCCAATGTTAAACCTGAATTCCTTTTTGCAAGTTCCTAGGAGTTTACCACACATATTCTATTATTGGCCAGACAATAAAACACATTAAGAATGAAGAATAATAAATAAGCCAATCACAAACTCAAAAGAACAAGAAGATGAAATTACACAATGTTCCTTACGATCCATTATAACCCTAGATAAATGAATTAGTTACTATTGATTGTCACTAAAACAAATAATTCATTATTACAAAAACAAGAACTCATAAAAGTAAAACTGAAAGAGAAAATGAAGAAAGAACTCGTGTTGCGATCTTCCGCCTAAATCTCCAGCTCGGGTTGAGATCCTGGTTCTTGTCTTACTTTTGGTGTTTTTCTCTGCTTTGCGTTCTCCAAAAGTCTCTCTTATAGGTTTAAACCAGACTTATCCTTTTATAGGGGTGATGTGTGTTTTCCTTCTTAAGAACTTAGACTTCTAATCAATGCAGGAATTATGGTTGCGTTGCGACGCGATGCCAACGTAACATTCTGCCTCAAAAATTACATGCAGTATGTTGCGACGCGTATTGATCTACGTCGCAAAGCGAACTGCTTCATTAGGCGTCACGATGTACATGGATCTACATCACGATGTACAATAAATTTTAAGTTATGTCTCAAAAATACATTGGGCCGCGTCTAGAGATGGCAAATCCGCCATTAAACGCAGTATTTGTTCGATGGACTAATTGCATTGGACCTGATAAGCAAATTGTGTCTGAATGGTGCTTTCTATATGGTCAAATCACTATGCTACAGTGAACAGGCTGATGGCTGAGTTGATGGTTGAAGGCGTGTTGATGAAAAGCTCATGGCGGAGGCTTTTGAATGATACGCACGATCAGTGTAGTGGTGGGTATCATAATCTCCTCCCTATAATCCATCAAAACTTGGCATGAGGTGATGAGGTCGTAGTACATTAAGCCTAGTGGTGCAGAGTGGGCGGCGCGAACAATATTCGTGTAGATAAGGCTACCTTCGTCGATAGAATCATCCTCAATGATGAAGCATACTCGGATAATCTGCTCATTGGTGACAAAAATGGTGTGAGTACCGGGGAGGAGTGTATGGGTGATGAAATGAAACTAGACGTGGGCATTTGGAAGAAGATACATATAGCTCATCTTCACTCGTTCCCAATCATTGTAACCTCTCACTGCGCATTGGAGGTGCATATTACATCATTCATGTGGTCTAGATCATTTTATTCTATTGCGATCGTGTACTCATCGATATCGATATCTGGCAGCCCATAAAATTGATTGATGATGGATCTATCGAATGACACATGTTTACGCCTCATAATCACCTGATAACCCATATAATCGTAGGCATTAACTTAGAACTCATACACCACTAGAAGAACTGCTGGAGTGGGTTGGCTGCATAATTGGTGTCACATGTACTGAGCAATCACTGCATCCACGTGCTGGAATTTCCTATGAGGCATATCAAATCCACGCTCGATAATGGGAGTTTTCTGACCCATCCTATTTTCATAACGTTTCTCAACCGCCGATGAGATAAATTTTGTGTTGTCGTATGTGTTGGGAAGTGGCCACGAGTGTGCAGCGGAAAATCAAGAAGAAATCAAATTATGATGTCGTTATCCCTTTGCCCAAGACCCATTTGTTTTTATTATTCTACAAGCCTAGGCATGTTACTATATATTCTAAGCATAAAAACGCATAAAACATGCAAAGAACATAAACCTAAACATGCTAACTATCATAAGAACTCTAATTAAAATAAAGAAAGAAAAAGAGTTACTTGAACCGAAGACTCCTCCAGTCCTCCCTCCAATCTACAAGATTTTCTCGAACTCAGCAAGCTCTTCCACGTTCCAAAGAGCAACCCAAGTGTGTGGCCTCCAAAGGTGCACACACCAAAGCCAAAACTCAACGGAAAGACTACGCCTTGAGTGCACGGGTATTTTTCCCTTGGTGCTAGCCTAGACAAATAGCTCAAAACTTTTAACTTGATGTTCCTCTAGTCAATTAGACTTAAGGATCCTCAAAATCAGTGGCTTACTCTTAAACTTTAGAGTTGCTCACTTATAAAACCCAATATATTAAAGGTTTGGTGCAAAAATTTGTAAAGAATTCTTTGGGTTTATATAGTGCTCAAAGACAACAAAATTAATTAAGAATCTGATGTGGGATAAATGCTAATTTAATCTTAGTCATTGGATCTTAATTTAGTGGTTTAATGAGATTATAAAACCCTAAGAATAGTTTGGGCCGAATTGGAATTCAAAACAAATAATAAATAAATAAAATTACTATTCATATTACTATTCACATTTATTTATTTATTTATTTATTCCAATTCCCAAAGTACCCCTATCGTCATTCACCAATCCCTAAGCCACTATGGAACCTCATAAATGATCTGTTCAATAATTAAACACATTGAACCATTTATGAACAATTCCTACAGCAATCATATATGTTGTTAAATTTGTACTGTGCACTGTTAACCATTGATTTCGACTTTGTTGTGTGTGACCTTTTGGGTTCCCCTCAAATTGGACATGAAATGAATCGTGATAATTTAATCGAACATAAATTATCCTCCAATCAGATGGTCGTTCGATTTCAATGACCAAGGTTGACATCTAGCAACATGCCAAGACCCGCAAATGAGAAGGAAATATATATACCCATTCTGTATGCGATTTACATATGGTACAGTCTCTCGCCTCATTGTATCCCCACCATTTGACCTAGGGTATGGAAAATGTCTACCCATATAGTCAAAGATATGATGTTGATAATGTCATGAATCGTGCTAACCCAAGAATCTCACATGATTTTTCTGCTGCGGCCACAGTCTCAAGCACTGATCATACATATCAACCCGCGAACTGGAATACTACTTTTATAAGAAAATATTATCCTAGAGAGTGGCGATTCTCTGTTGTATCTTTACAAACTTCATGTGTTTCAACAAATGACCCAATCATACCCTTATGACCGGATCTTTTGAACCCGGGAAGGAGAATGTCAAAGTCATTTGATCCACACATAAGATTGTAAAGACCTCAAGTCTAATGACTAGTCATACAATCGATACATGAAAGTTCTCACAGACACATGGGATAAACACTCCATGTGAAAACTTTCAGTGGTCAGTTCGATGGACACGAGCAACTCATGCATCTATGTGATACACCAAGCAGACGAATCTCCGCTAGTAGCCTATGAGATCGGCTACCCCACTTAAGGGCGGATCATATCATCATGCTAGTCTCTTTGTTTTGTGAACGCCCAGATTATTCACAAAACTATGACTATGAACGTTTGAGAGTAATGATTCTCATAAGGCGTGGAAGCCATCATATTATTACTCCAAGGGCTTTATTACAGTGTTTGATTATTCATATAAGTTATGTAAGACACATATAATAAAAATTTCCATTTTATTAATTAATGAAAATATTACAAATACATGTACATATAGCTCATCCACAAGTTGGGTATAGGGCATATCCCTAACAATCTCCCACTTACACTATAGCCAACTAGTATGAATCTGGACACCATACTCTCGGGTGTGCCTATCATGCTTTTGTTGAGTCAGCCCTTTAGTCGGAGAATCTGCAAGATTATCTTCTGTGGGTATTTTCTCTATAATAACTTCTTTTCTCTCAACAATCTCCATGATGAGATGAAATCGCCTGAGTACATGCTTGGATTTCTGGTGGGACCTTGGTTCATTTGATTGAGCAATGGCGCTCGTGTTGTCACAGTACATCGTGACGCCATTCTTTATCACGGGAAGCACTTCCAGTTCCGTGATGAACTTCTTTATACAGACTGCTTCTTTAGCTGCCTCAGATGCTGCAATATACTCGGCTTCAGTGGTGGAGTCCGCTGTAGTTGAATGCTTTGAGCTTTTCACTGCTGAAAGCTTGCAGCCTTTCATAGTAAACAGATTGTTTGTTTGCAATCTGCTGTCATCCCTATCGGTCTGAAAGCTCGCATCACAGTAACCGATGACTTTCATCTCAGAATAATCTCTGTATATCAAAAACACATCCTTAGTTCTTCTCATATACTTGAGGATTATTTTGACAGCTGCCCAGTGTTGCTCACCAGGATTTGCCTGATACCTCATCATTTGCTAAGAGCATAAGAGACATCAGGTCTTGTACATAACATGGCGTACATGATCGATCCTATTGCTGAATTATAAGGGATCCAACTCATACGCTCTCTATCTGAAGGAGTATGTGGACATTGCTCCTTAGATAATTTGATTCCATGACAAGTATGTAAATTACCTATTTTAGAATCTTCCATTTTGAATCTTTTCAAAACTTTATCTATGTACGTAGATTGAGAAAGTCCTAACAACCTCTTAGATCTATTACGGTAGGTCTTATTTGCCGAGGATGTAGGCTGCTTCTCCCAAATCTTTCATGGAGAAATTCTGTGATAACCATTGCTTGGTGGCTTGCATCATGGGAATATCATTCCCGATGATTAATATGTCATCAACATATAATACAAGAAATATAACAACATTCCCACTACTTTTCCTATAAACACAAGGCTCGTCTACATTTTTGATGAAGTCTAATTCTTTGATTGTCTCATCAAATCATATATTCCAACTTCTGGAGGCTTGCTTGAGTCCATAAATGGATCGTTTAAGCTTGCATACTTTATTATGATCATCCTTAGATGCAAACCCCTCAGGTTGTGTCATATAGACTTCCTCTACGAGTTTCCATTAAGGAAAGTTGCTTTGACATCCATCTGCCAAATCTCATAATCAAAGTGTGCAGTTAGTGCCGGTAAAATTCGAATGGACTTTATCATTGCAACAGGCGAAGGTTTCGTCATAGTCAATTCCTTGGATTTGTCTATAACCTTCGCCACCAACCTAGCCTTATAGGTTTGGATGTTGCCTTCTGCATCAGTTTTACGCTTGTAAATCCACTTGCAGCCTATGGGTTTTATCCCTTCAGGTGCATCCACCAAGTCTCGGACTTGATTCTGATACATAGAGTCTATTTCGGATTCATGGCCTCAAGCCACTTGACTGAATCAATGTCACGCATTGCTTCGTCATAACTGGTGGGATCGTCATTATCAATGACCTGGTCATGTTCCTCATCAATATGGAAACCATATTTTTCAGGCTCATATCTTTCCCTACCATACCTTCTAAGTTCATAACCGTGTGGTTGTTCCTTCGTTGCCCTTTTAAGGGGCCTGGGGTTTAGTTCTATGTTAGTTTGTTCTTCTCGTACCTCATCGAGGTCAAGTCTACTCCCACTATATTTCTTGAGAAGGAATTCATTCTCTAGAAATTTAGCATTTCGTGACACAAATGTTCTTTGTTCATTTGGGACGTAGAACACGTATGCTCTTGAGTTCAAGGCATATCCTACAAACATACATTTAACTGCCCTATTATCCAATTTGTTAGTTTGTGTGAGCTTAACATAATGCGTCACATCCCCAAACTCTTAGATAACTAAGACTATGACGTTTCCCAGACATAAATCATATGGTGTTTGACTAACAGTCTGGAAGGAACTTGGTTTAGTAGTAGTGTTGCAGTTTCTAAAGCAAGACCCCAAAATGAAAGAGGTAGATTCGTGTCTGGCATCATTAATCGGACCATATCTAATAATATCCGATTTCTCTTTTCCTTTCGAGACCCCATTATGCTGTGGAATTCCCAGAGGAGTCCACTGGGAAACAATGTCATTTTCTCTCAAGTAATCTTGAAATGCGTCACTTAAGTATTCACCACCTCGGTCAGACCTTAGTGACTTAATACTTTTATTAAGCTGGTTTTCTACTTCAGCTTTGAAGTCTTTGAATTTCTCAAAGGCTTCAGATTTGTACCGCATAAGGTACACATACCCATATCGCGAGTGATCATCGATAAAGGTAATGAATTAGGAGAATCCACCTCTAGCGGTGACTGACATTGGTTCGCATACATCAGAGTGTATGAGTTCTAATATCTCCGTTGCACGGTGTCTTTTACCTTTGAAGGGTAATTTGGTCATTTTACCAAGTAAACAAGACTCACAAGTTCCATAAGGTTTATATTTGAAGGGTCTGAAATATTCATCCTTATGTAGCTTAGTTAATCTTGTTTCATTGATATGACCTAAGCGACTGTGCCATAGAAGTGATTCATTGAGATTATTCGAGTTAACGTTGTATATATTAGAGGTTGAACATTCTTTGTTAGTTTGTAAGATATAAATACCATTATTCAAAATACCATCTCCATATTTTATTTCATTGAAATAAATATAACATTCATTAAAACTTATTAGGCATGAAAAACCTTTATTACATAAAGAAGAAATTGAAATGATGTTATTTACTAGAGAAGGTACATAAATACAATCTTCTAAATCTAAAACTAAATCATTCGGCAAAACTAATGAATAAGTCCACATGCACAATACAACCAGTTTTGCTCCATTACCCATGCGTAAGTCAACCTCCCCATGACGGAGTCTCCTACTGTTTCTCAGGCCCTGCACATTGTTACATAAGCGAGTCACACAACCGGTGTCAAGCACCCAAGTAGAAGGTTCATAGTTTTGAGAATATAGTTCAATCATATACAACATACCTGAAGCATTGGGCTTCTTGGCCTATTAGGCTTCCCTAGCTTCTTTGGCTTTCAAGGATCTGCAGTCTTTCTTCCAATGACCCTTCTTTCCACAAAAGAAACATTTCCTCTTTCCCTTTTTATTCTCCACCTTACTATTAGGCTTTAGGTGATCTGGAGCCTTGGTCTTACCCTTATTTTTCTTTGGGCCTCGTGGCTTCAGGTCAATACCCGTAAGCATGATGGAGGTTTTAAGCTCTGGTTTCAAGTCCTTCGCTGCTTGCTTTATCAGATTGTGCAATTATGCTAAAGTAACTTCTTTATTAGACAGATGAAACTACATAATAAAGTTAGAGAAGTCTTTTGGTAAGGACTGAATAATTAGATTGTGACCTATCTCATGATCCATGATGAACCCGAGGTTGGCCAATTTTTCAATGTGGCAATCATCTTAAGCACATGTCCACTAACAGATCCTTCCTTATACCTTTTTGGAATAAGGCACATGACACTTGGAATCTCACGGTATGAACGAAAGTTGAATACAACTCTTCAAGTGAAAGATGATGGTTTGAGCATCCATATCTTCGTGAGCTTTCTGAAGTTCGTCCGATATAGAGCCAAGCATTATGCAAACTGCTTGCTCATCATCATCGACGGTGTCTTCCAAGCATCAAATGTATTTTGGTCAGCATCTTCTGCGGGTTCAGGGGGAAATGGTCTTTCAAGAACATAGAAAATCTTTTCTTGTCGTAAGACAATTTTAAGGTTTCTAAACTAGTCATTATAGTTGTCCCCTTTGAGCTTATGCTCATCAATGATGGAACGAAGTGATATTCTGTTTGCCATTTGAATGTTTGTGAAATATTTTAACCCACCTGTTAAGAGAGAATGTTAAAATTAGGAATATGTTTTCATTAATATTTCATAATAACATGGGCTTTTAATATTATGAAGTTGCTCACACTCAATTGTTTTAAAATTTTAAGCAAATCACATCAACCCCAATATGATGAATTTCTTGTGGGCAAGGATCCCATTATCATCATTTCACAACTCTGACTATGGCCGGTCGTTATAAAATACGATAATTAGGTAGGTTCCTAACCAATTTATGATATAAATCACAATTCCTTGATCATTGGGTTGGGCAATCAAACATGCCATAGCTTATGCTAGTCCTTGTGGACACCCAATCTTTGCCACTAAATTATAAGACCACGCCTAAGGGTTGCGGCGTCTTATGACTCAGAAAAGTCAAATCATTGTCAATAGTATGATTTAGGGACAAATTGATATTGGTCAGTCTGGTAAAGCCTTTGGGTCTATACTTTACAATGGGAGGTAAATTTTAGAATTAAATTATTATTGAGGATTTTAGCAAGTTTAAGTGAATAACTGTCAAATGGATTCCTCCATTGAAAATTCCCCAGAGGGAGGGTGGAGCGAACTCTCTTAAATACTCTTACCTCTTAGGCTCTTATTGCCTTGGTGACAGGAATAAACAATAGATCCTCCAAATTAGTCAAACATTTTAAATATGCTTTAAGGTAAGCTTTGAGTAAATGATTATTTAGATGTCTTCACAGCTTTTACTTTTGGCTATAAAAAGGTAGTGAGTGAAGGAACACACGAAATCATTATCTAACTCTAGTAATATATTTGGTTAAATTAAATTTAGTTTGGAAATTTTATTAACGCCTTGGTCTCACCCCACTTGTATCTTTTATAATGTATTTTATTATAAACAAGTGATTTATATTTATTAGCCTTAAAGGTAATAAATCTCTAAGTTCATCACAAAATAATTACTTAGCTAAGGGATAAGCAATACACTCTCTATTTCCTTAGAAAGTCTCTAGATGCTTGCACCCTAAAATAATCATGCCAATTCTAATCATACATAGAATCATCAAGCATATGAGTTTTAATATGTTGGAATTATTTTAGGCATTAAATAACTTTGATTAATATTTAATTATGATATTGCATTTTATTTTAATCAAATAAATTTACTATTCACATTTTTTTACAGATGCGTGAAATTTAAATGTAATTTCACAATTCAAATCTTAACCAAATCATGCAAAACTTGTGCCTAAAAGTAAGTTCAGGGTGTTAGCTTTCCAACGAGCTTTTAAACACCACATTTCGAGTTCAAATGAGAGAGAACTAATCAAAACAAAAACGGCGTGTTGATACCACTGTTGGGAAGCGGCCGCGAGTGCACAGCGGAAAATCAAGAAGAAATCAAATTATGATGCCGCTATCCCTTTACCCAAGACCCATTTGTTTTGATTATTCTACAAAACTAGGCATGTTACTATATATTCTAAGCATAAAAACGCATAAAACATGCAAAGAACATAAACCTAAACATGCTAACTATCAAGAACTCTAATAAAATAAAGAAAGAAAAAGACTTACTTGAACCGAAGACTCCTCCAGTCCTCCCTCCAATCTACAAGATTTTCTCGAACTCAGCAAGCTCTTCCACGTTCCAAAGAGCCACCCAAGTATGTGGCCTCCAAAGGTGCACACACCAAAGCCAAAACTCAACGGCAAGACTACGCCTTGAGTGCACGGGTATTTTTCCCCTTGGTGCTAGCCTAGGCAAATACCTCAAAACTTTTAACTCGAGGTTCCTCTAGTCAATTAGACTTAAAGATCCTCAAAATCAGTGGCTTACTCTTAAACTTTAGAGTTGCTCACTTATATAAACCCAATATATGAAAGGTTTGGTGCAAAAATTTGTAAAGAATTCTTTGGGTTTATATAGGTGCTCCAAAGACAACAAAATTAATTAAGAATCCGATGTGGGAAAAATGCTAATTTAATCTTAGTCATTAGATCTTAATTTAGTGGTTTAATGAGATTATAAAACCCTTGATGAGCGGAAAATATATCAATATTTACCGCCTCTTTTACTTAATATTTTGTTTAGTTTCTCGGGTTTGATGAACGTTTTGATGTGTTTTAGTTATTTTGCTGATAAAATAATATTGGGACACAATGAAATCATTTAGGACGAAATGTGGTTCAAATAAGGGCAAAAAGTGGACTTGACATATTAATTTTGGAGATTGGAAACTTGAAAGGACGTTTTAACGAAGTGCAGTTTTGGAAATTCCAGTTTTGCGCATCTGTCGTATTTTGGGCATAACTTTTTACTCCGATATCGGATTGAGCTTATTCAAGTTCCAGATTAAAGAAGAATCAAAGATCTACAACTTTGAAAGAAAACATAATTTCTAATTCTGAAGATTTCATGCCCGACATTGATGAACCATCCAGAAGTGTGTTGTGTGTAATTATTAAAGTCATTTTCAATCATTTTCAAAGCAAAAAATAAATTAATAAATAAATAATAAAAATTATCAAATCACCACCAAAAATGATAAGCAATTAGTGGAGCAATTAATAATCGATTTGGTGGAGCAATTAATAATTGATTTGGTGGATGATTTGATGGAGGCAAAATTTTGCCTATAAATAGCAAGCCATTTCATTTGTAAATTCATACTTTCTTCTTTGAAATTCCTAAGAATAAATAAGAAGATTGTATCTTGTTTGTTTATTTACAGCTTTCAGTAATTAATTTCCGCTTTCGCACTTTCTTTTCTTTATTTTTCAGTTTTTACTTTCCGCAATTTACTTTTACGCACAATCATTTCCTTTCTTTACTTTTGCAGTTTTTATTTTTCAAGCAATAAGGAGGTAATTCCCCTTTGCTGGGGTGAAAGGTAAAAGCTTTTATTATTGCTATTTAGATTAATCTCCCTTAATTATAATATATAAACTATTTAAAACTTGACTTAATGAGGATACCGCTATATTGGCCGGTTGGTAATTAATTATAAATTGGTTTTAACCTGACTAAGTATGGATACCGCCTGGTTGGTCGGTTGGTAATTAATTATTAATTTGACTTAATCATGATACCGCCTTTATGGCTGGTTGGTAATTATCACGTAAAGTTAATATATTATATTAATGGAGATATCTAAAATAGTAGTAATAAAAATTGATCCTCTTACCCCAACATTTTCTTTTATTGTACTTTTACTTTATTTAATTTCAGTAATTTACTTTTCAGCAATTTACTCTTCAGCAATTTACTTTCAGTAATTTACTTTTATTTTTTTTGCTTTTTACTTTTTACTTTTACTTTTTACTTTTTTTACTTTTCAGTATTTTACTTTATGTCTTTTATTTTATTTAAATTTTTACTACCCGTAAATATGTGTCATAACTAAGCCAGTTATCTGGGGTTGTGATGAAATCCAATATCACCGGTTTATAAGGGGTTAGATTATAGCTTGGGTAATATAAAGGTTTATTTATTGAGTCTTAATCTTAATGCTTTTTATTAACTGACCATTAATAAAATGATTAGGTAAACTTAAAATGAACTTGGAAAATGAATTTTAGGTTAAAGACCTTAGACTCAATAGCCCACGATCTTCCTTGAGGATAGATAACCCTTTAATAGATTTCCTTACAAGATATGAATATACCTGTCGGGCGGGGGTAGCCATAATTGGAACTTAAACTTATTGAATCCAGGTAATTTGGTTGACATAGACATATGGTTCAATTGGGTTATACTGGGTATTTGTAATCGACCATCGGAAGAGGCTTTTACATAATTTAGTGTTTCAGGTTAATAAATTAATATATTACCCAACTGTAAGATAACCACTTCATCTTTAATAGATATTGGAAGGATTCACAACCCTGGATAGTTTTATAAATTTGAATTTTCTTCAATCTACTTTCAAGAAATTTTATTTACTTGTTTTAAGTTTTAAAGTCACCACCCAATCAAACAATCAATCTATTAGATACTTGTAAACATTTGACCTCATAAAAAATTAATAGCAAAGGTTTTAAGTCCTCGTGGGTGATGAGCGGAAAATATATCAATATTTACCGCTCCTTTAACTTAATATTTTGTTTAGTTTCTCGGGTTTGATGAACGTTTTGATGTGTTTTAGTTTATTTTGCAGATAAAATAATATTGGATCTCAATGAAATCATTTAGGACGAAATATGGGTCAAATAAGGGCAATTATTGGACTTGATATTTTAATTTTGGAGATTGGAAACTTGAAAGGGCGTTTTTGACGAAGTGCAGTTTTGGAAATTCCAATTTTGCGCATCTGTCGTATTTTGCGCATAACTTTTTACTCCGATATCAGATTGAGCTGATTCAAGTTCCAGATTAAATAAGACTCAATGATCTACAGCTTTGAAAGACAAAATAATTTCGAATTCTGACGATTTCATGCCCGAAATTGATGAACCATCCAGAAGTGTGTTGTGTGTAATTATTAAAGTCACTTTCAATCATTTTCAAAGCAAAACATATAAATTAATAAATAAATAATAAAAATTATCGAATCATCACCAAACATGATAAGAGATTAGTGGAGCAATTAATAATGAATTTGGTGGAGCAATTAGTGGAGCAATTAATAATTGATTTGATGGATGATTTGATGGAGGCAAAATTTTGCCTATAAATACCAAACCATTTCATTTGTAAAATTCATACTTTCTTCTAAGGAATTCCTTAAGAATACTAAGAAGATTATATCTTATTTGTTTATTTACAGCTTTCAGTAATTAATTTCCACTTTCGCACTTTCTTTTCTTTACTTTTCAGTTTTTACTTTCCGCAATTTACTTTTACGCACAATACTTTTCTTTCTTTAATTTTCAGTTTTTACTTTTCAGTAATTTACTTTCAGCAATTTACTTTTCAGCAATTTACTTTCAGTAATTTACTTCCAGCATTTACTTTTCAGTAATTTAATTTCAGCATTTACTTTCCGTCATTTACTTTCAGCAATTTAATTTTCAGTATTTTACTTTATGTCTTTTATTTTATTTAAGTTTTTTTTTATTACCCGTAAATATGTGTCGTAACTAAGCCGGTTATCTAGGGTTGTGATGAAATCCAATATCACCGGTTTATAAGGGGTTAAATTATAGTTTGGGTAATATAAAGATTTATTTATTGAGTCTTATTCTTAATGCTTTTTCATTAACTGGCCATTAATAAAATTGAACTGAGAAACTTAAAATGAATTAGACATAGGGATTTTAAGTTTAAGACCTTAGACTCAATAGTCCACGATCTTCCTTGAAGATAGATAACCCTTTAATAGATTTCCTTACAGGATAGACATATACCTGTCGGGCGGGGGTAGCCATAATTGGAACTTAAACTTAATGAATCCAGATAATTTGGTTGACATAGACATATGGTTCAATTGGGTTAAACTGGGTATTTGTGTCTGACCATCGACAGAGGCTTACACATAATTTAGTGTTCCAGGTTAATAAATCAATATATTACCCAACTTTAAGATAACCACTTCATCTTTAAAATGATATTGGAAGAAATCACAACCCTAGATAGTTTTTAATATTGAATTTTCTTAAAATCTACTTTCGAATAATTTTATTTACTTGTTTTTAAATTTAGAATCGTCACCGTTTCAAATCAATCAAACAACCTGTTAGATACTAGTAATCATTTGACCTCATAAAATCAATAGTTTAGATATTAAGTCCTCGTGGGATCGATATTTTTATACTACTTGAACGATACGTGCACTTGCGTTATACATGTGTGTTTACGCCGGTCAGTGGGATCGATACTTTTTATACTACTTGAACGATACGTGCGCTTGCGTTATACGCGTGTGATTATGTACCGGTCAACCCTAATAAGAGTTTGGGCCGAATTGGAATTCAAAACGAATAACAAATAAAAAAATTTACTATTCACATTTTTATTTATTTATTTATTCCAATTCCCAAAGTGCCTCTATCATCATTCACCAATCCCTAAGCCACTATGGAACCTCATAAATGATCTGTTCACTAATTAAACACATTGAACCATTTATGAACAATTCATACAGCAATCATATATGCTGTTAAATTTATATTGTGCACTGTTAACCATTGATTTCGACTTTGTTGTGTGTGACCTTTTGGGTTCCCCTCAAATTGGACATGAAATGAATCGTGATAATTTAATCGAACATAAATTATCCTCCGATCAGATGGTCGTTCGATTTCAATGACCAAGGTTGACATCTAACAACATGTCAAGGCCCCCAAATGAGAAGGAAATATATATACCCATTCTGTATGCAATTTACATATGATACGGTCCATCGCCTCACTGTATCATCACCGTTTGACCTAGGGTTTTGAAAGTGTCTACCCATATAGTCAAAGGTATGATATTGATAGTGTCATGAATCGTGCTAACCCAAGAATCTCACATGATTCTTCCGTTGCGGCCACAGTCTCAAGCACTGATCACACATATCAATCCGCGAACTGGAATACTACTTTTATAAGAAAATATTATCCGAGAGAGTGGCGATTCTCTGTTGTATCTTTACAAACTTAATATGTTTCAACAAATGACCCAATCATACCCTTATAACCAGATCTTTTTAACCGGGGAATGAGAATGTCAAAGTCATTTGATCCACGCATAAGATTGTAAGGACCTCAAGTCTAAGGACTAGTCATACAATCGATACATGAAAGTTCTCACAGACACATGGGATAAACACTCCATGTGAAAACTTTCGGCGGTAAGTTCGATGGAAACGAGCAACTCATACATCCATGTGATACACCAAGCGGACGGATCTCCGCTAGTAGCCTATGAGATCGGCTACCCCACTTAAGGGCGGATCATATCATCATGCTAGTCTCTCTGCTTTGTGAACGCCCAGATTATTCACAAAATTATGATTAGAAACGTTTAAGAGTAATATTTCTCATAAGGCGTGGAAGCCATCATCTTATTACTCCAAGGGCTTTATTACAGTGTTTGATGATTCATATAAGTTATGTAAGACACATATAATAAAGATTTCTATTTTATTAATTAATGAAAATATTACAAATACATTACATATAGCCCATCCACACGTTGGGTATAGGGCATATCTCTAACAATATGAAGTTCTAGCGGTGACTTTACCTCTAAAATGCTTGGAAGCCATTCAGAGAGTTCGTTTGGGATTGTTAAAAAAATTGAGAGAATTTCCCTCGTTTTTCAAATGTTTCCCCAATTTTCAACATAGGATCAACTAAAATAGGGTGTGCTTCCTACAAAATAATCTCAAAGTCTCGTGGACCAATGCGAAGGAATGGTTAATGGAAAAGTGATGATTGGGAGGTTTGAAAGAGATGGAGGTCGATTACGTGAAATCTAGTTATTGAAGGTGTATTTTCACAGTAGATAACCATAGAGTCTTTTGTTTATGTAGAAAAAAATAAAGGGAACTGTTGTTTAATTCCCAATATCGAGTGCAATGGGTGCATCGCAACCCCAAACCCTAAAATTTAGGGATTTCCTAATTAGGTCGACGCGTTGAGACGCATAGTGTGTTACGTCACGACGCAATGCGTCGCAACGCATATGGCCTCGCGTCGTGACGCACCCATTGTCCTACTTCGAAAATAATTTTTATTACGCTGGTGTAGGATCGAAGCAAAGTTTACCGATATGCCTATAACATCGGCGACCACGACACTGTGAGGCTCGCAGCTCATAGAGAATACGAATAGCGCACATGAGACTAACCCGAGAATAAAAAGAGTCTCCACCCAGTATGAAACATCGGGAATAATTTAAGATTGTATTACACTCATCGTAACTTTTTTTCCCATTAGTGACAACGATCATTCCTCATTTCTGACCACGAGCTATTGGATATGGGATATCTGATGCTAGCATCTAACCACTTGATGATCTCTTTCTTCACCACCTTCTTCATTATTGGATTTAATTTTCTCTGATGCTCTATTGTGGTGATGTACACATCATTCATTAGAATCTTGTGCATACAGATGGATGGAGTGATGCATCTTATGTCCGTTATGGTCTATCATATAGCTCTTTTGTACTCCCGCAACACTCTTAACAGCTTATACTCTTGCACCAAGGTTATGGAAGATGCAATAATAACTAGAAGTGTAGATGATTTCTCTAAGAATATATACCGAATATGGCTTAAAAGTGGCTTTAGTTTTAGTTGTTGTGACTCTTCAACGGGCACTCTTCATCTCTTTCATCATTTAGAAATTTCACGGCTTTAAATACGTTAAATGTTATCTCTTGGTCTTGAAACCTCATGGTTAACTCACCTTTCTGGACATCTATAAGGGTTCTACCTGTCGCCAAGAATGGTCTGCCAAGTATGATGGGAACTTCTTTATCTTCTTCCATGTCCAGAACTATGAAATCCATTGGAAAAAAAGAACTTGTCCACCTTTACGAGCACGTCCTCTACCACTCATCTTGGGTATATGAGTAATCTATAGCAAGCTGTAGAGTGACTGTGGTAGGCTTCACTTCTCATAACTCTAATTTCTTATAAATGGACAAAGGCATCGAATTAATATTAGCACCTAAATCACATAATGTATTGCCAAAATAGTGGTTCTTTATGGTACAGGGAATGGTGAAACTGTCAGGATCTTTCATTTTCGGAGGAAACTTTCTTTGGATGATGGCACTACATTCCTCCGTAAATGCTACTATCTCGAAATCACCCAGTTTTCAATCTTTGGACATGATATCCTTCATGAACTTGATGTAACTGGGCATCTGCTTTAGTGTTTCCGCGAACAGGATGTTAATATAGATTCTTGAACACCTCTAAAAATCGAGCAAACTACTTGTCTATCTTGTGTTTCTGGAGACGTTGAGGAAAAAATGGGGTGGGGTAAGTGCTACAATGTCTTTTTCTCCTATGTCTTTTTCTTCTTTCTTCTTTCTTCTTCTCCACTTTATCTTTCCTATTTGTCTCAGTTTTCTCCTCCTCATACATTATTACTCTTATATTTTTCTCCTCATTGGCCCATAGGATTGGGTTATGTGTCGCCAGGAAGAGCACCATACAGTTTGTAATTTCGAGTATTAGCCAGCTGTCCCAATTGGTTTTCCAGTGCTTTCATGGACCCTGGTTGACTTTGAAAGAAGGCATCATATTTATCTTCTTCCTTCTTGAACATGTCAACGATCATTTCCTTCTAGCTTTGATTATACTCATATCATTTTCCTTTATTTTACTGTTGGAATCCTAGGCGTTGCAACGCACATGGATTTATGTCACGACGTGCAATAAATTTTAGTTTCCGTCTAAAAAATACACCGGACCGCTTCGAGACGTGCATGGAGCCAGAGATGCATCGCGACTAAGGGTGGCAGAAAAGCCCAAGCTCGGCCCGGCCCGGCCCGGTCCGGCCCGACGGGCTAATTACCAAGCCGGGCTTTACGGACAGGGCCCGACTCGGGCTCGGGCCCGAGCCGGGCTCGAAGATTTAAGCCCGGGCCCGGCCCGGCCCGGGCTTAAATTCTAAAAAAAAGAAAAATACGGCACTGCTGGCCTGCTCTGCTCCTCTCATCTGTCTGCCGATCCTTTCATTTTTGCCCTAATTCATAAATCACAATTTCATTGTTCACTTCAGTCTTCACAATTCACAGTGCTCTCTCTCTCGGCAGTCGGCTCGTCTGATCGTCTCCAGTCTCCACTCTGCTCTCATTCTGGCTAGTGGCTAGTGCTCTGCTCTCTGGCTCGCCAATCTCATTTCTCCTCTCTTCTCAGTTCTCGCCAATCTCCTTTCTGCTATCTGGGTTTTTGCTGGTGTGTAGTAATCTTACATTTGTTTATTATCCATCAAATTGATAGTTGATCAGATGAGAACAACTAAAATTATTATTGAAATCTTTGGAATCAAAAGGCTGCAATTATAGTTAGTGAAACCGTACTCTTGAATCCCTGACAGTGGCTGATTTCATTATTTTCGATTACAAATTTAGTAAATAGGCGAATGAATTCGGATATTATCTGGAGAATTGGTGTTGATTCTGTTGAATTAATAGAGTTCATTGTGGCTGTTTGTAAAAGCAGTTGAGAAAAATTTATGGAGATTTGTAATTGCAGTAGGGATGTTGAAATGGTTGAACTGTTAATAAAGGAAAAAGTTTGATTGGCCGTGAATAACAATTATGAGAAATCTGAGGTGGTATTGATTGAGTTTATCAGAGATTTAATTGAGGAAAGTTCGAATGTGTCCCACATGTACCTTGATTACTGGCTTCCTTAATCGCGACACGTTCTATGAGGTCTGGAAGAAGACATGTTTTCACTCCGATTTTTGCCGATTTTTTGCTTGATGAATCCGAAATAGTCGTATTACACACCAGACCTACATATTATACTAAAAACACATCAAAACACTTATAACACTCAAATTAGCCCACAAAATATAAGGAATAAGGACGATAAATATAAAGATATTGACCGCTTATCATATATGCTCGACATACTTTGAACTACGCTATATATAATTATATATCTTAAAAATAACTTACATGTGAAATTTGTCTAGTTTAGTAGCTTAAAGATATTGCATGTTGCAACGGTCACAAATTTTCATGATACTTTAAGTTGGAACAAAATAATGGTAATTGTCGTAACATTCCACGGTTGTAAAGTGACGGTAAAATTACTTTCCAATTGCAACAAGAAGCACAAACCTAATAAGTCTATGAATACGATCATGTTGGTTTGCATTAACCATGATGAATGATCATTAAAACAATGTTTTGTGCACTTATAAGGAGCACATATCTCATAGAAAATGCAACTTTTCAATGTCAAATCATACACATGACAGATTTGTGTCACGACGTGCAATAAATTTTAGTTTCTGTCTCAAAAATACACCGGACCGCTTCGAGACGTGCATGGAGCCAGAGATGCATCGCGACACGCTCTATGAGGTCTGGAAGAAGACTTGTTTTCGCTTTGATTTTTGCCGATTTTTTGCTTGATGAATCCGAAATAGTCGTATTACACACCAGACCTACATATTATACTAAAAACACATCAAAACACTTATAACACTCAAATTAGCCCACAAAATATAAGGAATAAGGACGATAAATATAAAGATATTGACCGCTTATCATATATGCTCGACATACTTTGAACTACGCTATATATAATTATATATCTTAAAAATAACTTACATGTGAAATTTGTCTAGTTTAGTAGCTTAAAGATATTGCATGTTGCAACGGTCACAAATTTTCATGATACTTTAAGTTGGAACAAAATAATGGTAATTGTCGTAACATTCCACGGTTGTAAAGTGACGGTAAAAATACTTTCCAATTGCAACAAGAAGCACAAACCTAATAAGTCTATGAATACGATCATGTTGGTTTGCATTAACCATGATGAATGATCATTAAAACAATGTTTTGTGCACTTATAAGGAGCACATATCTCATAGAAAATGCAACTTTTCAATGTCAAATCATACACATGACAGATTTGTGTCACGACGTGCAATAAATTTTAGTTTCTGTCTCAAAAATACACCGGACCGCTTCGAGACGTGCATGGAGCCAGAGATGCATCGCGACACGCTCTATGAGGTCTGGAAGAAGACTTGTTTTCGCTTTGATTTTTGCCGATTTTTTGCTCGATGAATCCGAAATAGTCGTATTACACACCAGACCTATATATTATACTAAAAAGACATCAAAACACTTATAACACTCAAATTAGCCCACAAAATATAAGGAATACGGACGATAAATATAAAGATATTGATCACTCATCATATATGCTCGACATACTTTGAACTATGTTATATATAATTGTATATCTTAAAAATAACTTACATGTGAAATTCGTCTAGTTTAGTAGCTTAAAGATATTGCATGTTGCAACGGTCGCAAATTTTCATGACACTTTAAGTTGGAACAAAATAATGATAATTGTCGTAACATTCCACGGTTGTAAGGTGACGGTAAAATTACTTTCCAATTGTAACAAAAAGCACAAACCTAATGAGTCTATGAATACGATCATGTTGGTTTGCATTAACCATGATGAATGATCATTAAAACAGTGTTTTTTTTGCTCTTATAAGGAGCATATATCTCATAGAAAATGCAACTTTTCAATGTCAAATCATACACATGATAGATTTGAATTCGGTGTTGAGTTAAATTTTGTTTTATTTTTATTTTTCATAATTTATTATGGATAGTTATTGAATAAAAATTTATATATAATTGAATACTAAATGCTCATTGTCATTCATACACGCGTGATAGAAAAACATAAAAAACTTAATACATCTCAACTAATCACTGAATCTAAATTCGGCCTGAAATGCTCTTTATGGGCCTATGATGGGATTACATATTCTAATAAGGTTGGTGGCATCACAAGGCAGTATTTTATGAATAGTCACATGCCATAATTGAAGCTAAATAAAAACAGAAGATCAAAAGAAGAAGAAAAATGCTTAGTAGTGTTGGGTGTGCAAACAAGTCCCACATTGGTTAGAAATGGGGAAGATCATGGGCATATAGGGGTGGCAGAAAAGCCCGAAGCCCGGCCCGGGCCTTAAAATGAAAGCCCGGCTCGGGCTCGGGTCGGGGCCGGGCTTTCCAATTTTGGCCCGGGCCCGGCCCAAAAAAAAAACATAAATATATATTTATATATATATATATATATATATATATTTTTTAATATGTTTGTATCATTTTTATTTGTTTTTAGCATTTAAATTGTTAATTTATCAATGAAACTTGTGATTTATTTATAAATTGTCTTTGTATATAGTGTAAATGTATTTTATATTTATATATTTTTCATTTTTTTAAATTTTTTTTTTAAAATTCGGACCCAAAAAAAAGCTCGGGACGGGCTTTTCCCAGGCCCGGGCTTTTTTTTGTCGGCCGGGCTCGGGCCGGGCTTGTCAAAGCCCGGGCCCGGCCCGGCCCGTTGCCACCCTTATGGGCATATAAGGATGAACATATATCTTCATTGGTATGAGACCTTTTGGGTATAACCCAAGAGCAAATCCATGAAGGCTTAGGCCCAAAGTGAACAATATCATACCAATGTAGAGATAAGTGGTGTCATATATTCCTTACAAGTGGTATCAGAGCCATGCCCCTGAGTTAGCCATGTGGATGAATCCTCGGTATACATAACAAGAAGATGGTGAGCCCCGATCGTGATCCGTGAATGTGCTCGGTTAGATAGGCGGTGTGCTCCGGTCTTCATGGACGTGTCCTAATCCCAACACGATGAAGAGGAGTTAGCCTGGGCTAGAGTGGACATATGGATGATCGTTTGAGGGGAGGCCCGGTGGTCCTTTGTGGTCCTTTGTTCGAGGGGAGGATTGTTGGGTGTGCAAACAAAGTCCCACATTGGTTAGAAATGGGGAAGATCATGGGCATATAAGGATGTACATATATCTTCATTGGTATGAGGCCTTTTGGGTATAGTCCAAGAGCAAATCCATGAGGGCTTAAGCCCAAAGTGGACAATATCATACCAATGTGGAGATACGTGGTGTCCTAGATTCCTTACAAGTAGCATAGGAAAGAGCCTTCAACATGAGTGATACCAAAAAGACAAACAAAACTCACAGTCAGAGTAGAAAGATTCCTGCATGCAACAGCAGAGCATTTTGAATGTTGCATTTACATGACAAAATATAAGGGAAACATAACCCACAGAAAATCTAACTTCATATCAATTATTGATTTATTTAAAGTTGAATATGATAAGGCCAGTGCATGAGATGATATTGATAGATAATGGTAACAAAAACCAGCAAGTACTGAGTATGAACCTCTATCCGGGATAGATAAAGACTACGACATACTAACCTTTCGGGAAATTCTATGATATTCACTGACATATGCACTCCATTTTACTTCCAAATAACAGCAATTGAAGAGATAATATAGTGAATAAAGCACTTGCAATAGGTGAAGTACAAGTAATGATATGCTAGCATAGCAGAAGAATCGAGGACCGGAATCAGCTAGAAATCTTCCAATTCCAATGGCTCTTATGTTTAGCTTAAAATACTACAAATCTTCAATAAGAACATTAAATTTAGTAGTACTGTAACCAATGGTACAGTACATTCCTAGGGTGACAGAAGAGAGAGAGCTTCAGAACAGTTATCTGATCTGGAAATGTTTATAAGTGGCGTTTTCTCGGATAGATATTTTGATCCTTCCCTTGTTATCAACCTGCCCACAGACGATATCCTTTAACTGAGTACCTGTCCCTTTGCGCCTTGGACCTTCTCCATTAGATTCAGCCGCATTCTTCCTTCTTCGTTCATTATGACCAGCCAAACGCCTGCGACAACTTCTTTTGGTTTCATCAAATTCTGATAACTCATGGAATCTGCTCCACAACATTCCCAATCATAACAATTAGATAATTTGGCAACAAATATTGTTCCAATACTTGTTTCTTGATGATTTTGGACAATGACAATGGAAGAGGGCATAACAATGTTAAGCAACAAGCACATGTGACCTTATACAATAGTTTCTGAAAAAAAGATTAAAAGGGTACCTAATAGTGATTTATAAAACTAGCAGCGCAAATCCAGTTACATTATAATAAAATTCTCAACTTGGAGAGAAGACACGTGCACTGAACAGACAATCAAATACATCAATTTACTAAATAAAGGTTAAGTGATTGATTTGAATATAAGCTAATCATGTGAGCAGACATTTTGGTGTAAAATAATGGGAGTATTATCCTAAAATCATAAAATAAAAATAAAAGACAGAACAGATATACAAACAGCAACCTAACTTTTGCAAGCACTTTCCATGGCTCCCTCAACTGTTGTGTCCTACCATAATCTCTTTAGCCTTATAAATAGAAATATTGAAAATTGAAAAGAGGGAAACACTTGGTAATTGTACCATTAATTCAATTCTTACTAAAATTAAGAATGACACAAAGCTAAATTCAAAATAAATTAAAAAACCTGCTACATTGCTGACAAAACCTCTGCCTGATTCCACCCAGAAGAACAACCTTAGCCTTTGCATGAACCTCACACACTTTATGCCTCCTGTGGTACGGCTTTGCCTCACTCAGATCATGCATACACTTCTCCACTTGACAATTCCTCAACTCACTGCCGCCGCCGCCGCCGCCACCACCACCACTTGACCTTTTCTTTTTCTTATTACTACTGCTGCTACTACCATTATTATTCTCATCTTCTTGCATGCAGTGTTCATATTCACCATCACCATCACCATCAGAATCAACAGAAGCTGCTGCCTCCTTCTTTACCACTTTTCCCATCTTGTTCTTCCCTTTTGCATCCATAAGTTACTGCTGCTGAAATACAAAAGAGTAGCAAAATGTGAAAAGGCAATGGAGAGATGGATATTTGAAGTGGGTTTTGGTTTTTGAATTTTATAAGAGAGAAAAAGTTGGAATATAAGAAAGAGTACCACAACCACAACCACAAGCTCCATTTTCTTCTGTCTTATTTTTGCTGTGTCCTGTCCTGGTCTTTTTGTTGTACATAGGGGAGGTGATAAATTGTTATTATATTACCTGATTCATAAATAATATTTTTTTTTTTTTTGTTAATTTTAAGTCATATTTCATATCTGAATAATATTAAATGACATGGATATTTAAAAATTATTCGAAAATAATATAAATTTATTTTAAAATTAGATGAAATGTAATTCTTAATTTAATGAAAAATATTTAACGACATATATTAAAAATTTTATTTTGAAAATTATAATTAAAAATATTCTGGGCCTCTGACACATGTTGGTTGGGTATCATTTTTATCTCTATTTTATCCCAAGTGGCGTGGACTGATTGCCATATTTATATTTTAAAAAAAATATTAAAAGATTTATATTTTCTTGAATGAGAGGGAACTCGGCGGGCTGCTGGGCTTTTTTTCTCGTGAGTGGTGGGCCCTACGGCGTCGTTGTTGTCTTGTTGACTTGGGGAAGCGTGTTTGGTTTTATATTCAGTACATTTATTAATGCATGTGAGCCAGTCTCGTATTCGATCCACGCATGTGACGTGGTGCGAGGAGACTGGTTGATTTCGATGGTTAAGCATGATGATTGACTTTTATTTTGACTTTTTGGGCCTTAACTAATCTAAATTCGAAACGTGGCAATATGCAGAGAGATTGATGGTGTTGACTGGTTGCTTCGCAATACTATCATCGCTGAAGGTAGATTCCTAATCGGTAATTACCCATCATAGTGGGGTTGGCAGTTACTTGACCCAGATTTACTCATTTTCCCGTCATCACTCGACCCGATTACGTGTCCCGAATAATGAAAAGATCAAGATTTATCAATCGATCTTATATTAATTTTTAAATCAAATAAAATTTCTCATGAATCTTATATCATTGAGTTCAGATTTTCTATCGAAATTCCAAATTTTATATTATCCCAAATACTGAAGATGGAACAAGTCAATTGAGCGAACAACACTCAAAGGTGATCTAGTCAGTCAAAAATATTCAACAGACTTTTTATTTGAATCGTTGAAAATTTCACGACCAACTCATTCGTTTCGGGCTTAAGTGAAACAGGTAAAATTCTCCGTTGTCTCGGACTCTTGCAATAAACACACTCCAAAAAATCCTAAATCATACACCACCAAAACACGCTCTTTTGTTACTTAACAGACTTGCTTAAGAGAGTATTTCTTTTCTTTACACTGAACTTTTTTCCTTTTCACCAAATACAATATAAAAAGATCTAAAATATACAATAATATCGATTTTTTTAGTAATCAAATTTAATAATCAATTATTCCACATTGTTGAAGATTAAAGCTGAAAGCCAAAGAACCAACGATGTATTTCAACTCGCCTCGACGTAGTTATTGTTCATCATGTATTATTCATAATATTGTTCATCGTCACTGTTCATCCGAGTTCTTTGTTATTTTAACTGATTGATATTGATTGTTGCTATTCTAGCTAGTTTAGAATTTCAAAAAACCCGTTTTGACTTATATTTTTAATAAAATATATAAATTATCGGTAATCAAGCATATACGAGTAAATGGTCAATAATAAACCGTAAGTAATATAATACTCAATGAATGATTTTGATGATGCAATACTCAATCACTTTTACGCACATTGTAACACAATATAAAAAGACTTCGAAGCAAAATGGACATAAAGACAACGCTCAATGAAGAAATGGTGATGCAAGATCTTATAGTTTATGATTCTCAATGTAAGTTAATTGATATTCAAGTATATTTAAGCTCATAAGATTCATGCATGCTCATATTAGTTTTAGGGTCACGTACATAAATATTTTGAAATGCATATTTTGAGTTTTATGTACTGAGATCGACATATCGATCTTGATACCGGCATACCGGTGTCTCAAAATCACTTTGCATGCTCTCTGGAACCAGACAATTTTATATATGTCTTCATACCAGTCTTCACAACTGACTGCATAGCTTCTGGAACCAGAAAATTTTATACCGGTCTCCATACCAGTCTACCTGAGGATTAACATGTTCTTTGGAACCGGCATGAACCATACCAGTCTCCATACCGGTGAACTTGAATTTTTTACCTGCTCTCTGGAACTGGCATGGAGTCATACTGATGTTTATACCGGTCAGTAATTCGGTAGGTACGACACATTTAATGCTCAACAGTAACTATTTAGTAGCCGTTTGAAATCAACACCGACATACCGATACATGTTGACCGGCATACCGGTCACAACACAGAGATTTGGGTATGCTAGAATTTTTCATTTTAAATTGAGCTCCTATTCCATTTTTTTCTAAGTTCTTACACTTTCTAATATTTTCTTGAAAGAAAAAATTGAGAGAAATATAAAATCTTCTTGATCATTTCATTCTCATCATTTTTCATAAGCTCATTACATACATCTTCATATACATCTTAGTAAGCTTAGTTATATTTGGGTAAACACACTTACATTAAATCTTTATAATCTTTAGTGAGTTCTTAAATAGTGTTGTAAATATTTTTATTCTTCAAACACTTGTGTGAAATCTCTTGTGTGAGTAGTGAATACTCTCGAAGGTGGATTTGTGTAAAAATTAGAGAGGAGTCTTGAATCAAAAACCTCTCGGTTGTAAAAGTTATTGAACTTAGTGGAACATTCAAAGCAGCTTGAAGAGTAATGGACGTAGGCAAGAGTTTTGGTCGAACCACTATAAAATCGGTTTTGTGTTTCTCTTCCCTTAACTCATTTACTTTGCCATTGTTACAACTTTGAATTTATTAATTGTGATATTTGGTAAAGTTTGCTCTAGGAATAGCTTAAAATTATTAAGAATTTAAATTATGCATTTATTTTTAATTACTAATTCACCCAATCTTGGGTATAGTGTTGTTGTAAGACTTGTAGGTTATTTCAATTAGTATCAGAGCTTGAAGTTCTCGCAAAGGATTTGACCATCCGAGAAGAGATAATATGACAACTACAAGCAATACGTCAATGAATATTGCCGAGGGATTTTCAACAAATAGACATTCGTTCTACACCAGAACTGACTACAATTATTGGAAGACGAGGATGTTGAACTACCTCAATGTCGTTGATGTGCAATCATTCAAAGTGATCACTAGAGGTTCTAAAATGCCAATGAATAAATATAGCAACGATGTGGATTTTTCAAAACCACAATCCGAATGGACCGATGAGGACTACATGGAAGCCTCCAATAATACAAAAGCTCTCAATCATTTACTTTGCGTAATTGATTGGAGCCAAATCAACAACTTCCATAATTTAGAAATGGCAATGAGTTATGGAAGTCTTTGGAGATTATGAATGAGGGAATTAGCGAAGTTAAATATCCAAGATCAATCGGTTTATATGCGAGTTGGATATCTTTAAGATGGAAACTGGTGAAGATGTTGAACAAATGATTTTATGGTTCACTATGATTGTGAATCAACTAAGTGCTTTAGGAAAAAAATATTAATACAAGTGATCAAGTCAAAAAGATCATTATGTCTCTTCCTAAGGAATATATGATTTGCACTACCACTATTAAAGAATCGAATAATATGAACACTTTGAAGTTGGATGACTTGGTGGTAAAATTGTTGGAGTATGAGATGGAGATCAAGATGGATTTGAAAGAAGAAGAATAGAGTAGAAGAAGAAAGAATTTAGCTCTCAAATCAAGTGCAAGAAAAAAATGATAGTGAAAGCTCTATTGATGATTAGGATAGTGGTGAATATGTGGCACTCATAACAAATCACTTGCTTTGAATGCAAGAAACCAGGTTATAAATAATTGTTGATTGCTCTATGAAGAGATTCAAGAGAAAGATCAAAAAGAATACAATGAATGTCACTTGGAGTGATATTGATTCAAGCTCTTCAAATGAAGAAGATGCAAATGAGACCAACAACCTTAAATTTATGGAAATTGGGGATGATGACTTCTTCATTGAGAGTGAAGAAGAAAATGTACATGATTCTTCCGATTATAATGAATTACTTGATTCATTTAATGAATTGCATGAATTATATGATTCATTAATAAAGAAACATAAATTGGTCAAAAATGAACATTCATCATTATTACATGATCATGCATTAATTATAGAGAAAAATGAAATGTATGAAAATGAATTAATATGTTTAAAGAGTGAAAATGTAAAACTTGGAAAGAGTATATCAAACATGACATTTAGTTCTACTACATGTGATTGTGAATCTATTAAAGAAGAAAATGATTTTTTGAAAAAAAGTGATGGATTTGCATAACATTGTAACACAATTTACTTTAGGTGAGAGAAATTTTAAAATGCTACTTGGTTCCCAAAAATATGTATTTAATAAAGAGGATTTGAGATATAAGCCTTACATCAAAAGAGCTTATTTTAAAAATCATTTTGTTAAGGCATCCACATCTTATACACATGTTACTTTTAATGCAAATGTCACATGTCATGTATGCAATAGGAAATGACATAAGATATATGATTGTATATATAAGAAGGAAAATATGAATGTTACATGGATTCCAAAAGGACCCAAGACTAACCCCAAAGACCCAAAACAATTTGAGTACCTAAAAGTATATGATGTTTCATGAATAGGTGCAGAAAAAAAGATCAAAGGAAAATGGTTCCTCGATAGTGGATGCTGAAGGCATATGACGGGGGACTACTCAAAACTTCTTCATTTACTTGCATCCAGGATTGTGGATGTTTGGTAATGGATGCTCAAGGCATATGACGGGGGACTACTCAAACTTTCTTTATTCACTTGCATCAAAGATGGTGGATCTGTCACATTTGGTGACAACAGTAAAGGTGAAATCTTTGGATATGGAAACATTGGTACCGTTTCCACCATTTTGATTGAAAATATTTTATTGGTTGACGATCTTAAGCATAATTTTCTAAGTATTAGTCAATTATGTGATAAAGGATATGAGGTTGAATTTGATGCATCTATATGTAAGATTATTGATAGTAAATCACATGATACATTATTCATAGGTCATATGGATCGAAATATTTCTTTATTTGACATTAAACATGACATACATCATGAAAAATATTTGAGTGCATTAGATGATAACACATGAATTTGGCATAGAAGATTAGGTCATGCACATATGAAATTGATTTCCAAGAAGGATTTAGTAAAATGACTTCCAAAGTTAAAATTTGTGAAAGATCAAGTTTTTGAAAATTGTGAACTTGGAAAACAACATAAAAGTTATTTCAAAGCTAAAAATGATTTTTTTACTTCAAAACCCCTACAACTATTGCATATGAATCTATTTGGACCATCTAAAACTACAAGTTTTGGTGGCCAAAACTATATTTTGTAATAATTGATGATTACTCTAGATTTATATGGATTTTCTTTATAACTTATAAAAATGATATTTCCAAATCATTCATTAAGTTTTCCAAACAAGTTCAAAAAGAAAAAGATTATAACATTATTCGCATAAGAAATGATTATGAGAAAGAATTTGAAAATCAACTTCTTAAGGAGTTTTGCCTAGAGCATTGCATAAAATATCATTTTTCTTATGATAGAACACCTCAACAAAATGGGGTTGTTGAGCAAAAAGATATATCACTGCAAGAAATGGCTAAGATAATGTTCAATGAACATCACTTACTAAAGTAATTTTTGGCCGGAGCGGTTAATACTGCATGTTTCGTGATCAATAGAGTGATAGTGAGAAAATGCATTGACAAAACTCCATATGAGTTATGGAAATATAGAAAACCAAATATTTCATTTTTCTAAATTTTTGGTTGCAAATGTTTTATTTTAAACACAAAGGATAATCTTGAAAAGTTTGATTCTAAATCCGACATTGGAATCTTTAAGGATATTTTTCATCTAGCAAATCATATAGTATAATAAAAGGATTATGATAACTGAAGAGTCTATGAATGTGAATTTTTATGAATCTAACAACTCTTCATCTAGCAACAAAGTTCTTGATAGGAGAGATGATAATGAAGATCACTTGGGATAGCAAATGAATGATCTACACCTAGATAATCCTAAAGATCACTTGCAAGTTGAGGAACAAACACAACATGAAGGTAATGGAGAACCTACTCAACAAAATCAAGGTGGTAACTCTCCATCTCGTCCTAAGGAAATTAAATATGCTAGAGTTATGAAATCGCATCCTAGGGAGTTGATTATAGAAAGTCCATCTGAGAAAATTATCACAAGACACACACTTAGAATTTTTTGTAATCAAATGGCATTCGAGCCTAAAAGCTTTCTTGAAGCTGAAAAATATGATCATTTGATTATGGCTATGCAAGAGTAATTAAATCAATTTGAGAGAAATAAAGTGTGAAATCTAGTTTCTAGACCTACTTATCAAAGTGTTATTGGAACAAGATAAATTTTTAGAAATAAACTTAATAAGTCGGGATTGGTTGTGAGAAATAAAGCTAGATTAGTGGTTCAAGGCTACAGTCAAGAAGAATGAATAGATTATGGTGAAACTTTTTCTCCCATAACTAGACTTGAAGCCATCTGCATCTTTTGGCTTTTGATTGTCATAAAAATTTTATACTTCATCAAATGGATGTGAAAAGTTTTTTTCTTAATGGGTACCTTATGGAGGAAGTTTATGTTGAATAACCTCTCGGTTTTGAAAATATTGATTTACTCAATCATGTGTACAAAATTAACCAAAGCACTTTATGAACTCAAGCAAACTCTTAAAGAATGGTATGATAGGCTTAGCTCTTTTCTTTTAGAAAATGGCTTTGTCATGAGAAAAATTGATACCATAATATTCATTAAGTATAAGCATGATGACATGTTAGTAGTTCAAATTTATATGGATGATATTATTTTCGGTGATATTAACCTCTCCTTATGTGAGGAATTTTCTAATTGTTTGAGTTGTGAGTTCGAGATGAGCATGATGGGAGAGCTCAAGTTCTTCCTAGGATTATAAATTGATCAAAGAAAATATGGAGTGCTCATCAATCAAGCCAAATAAGTCAAAGAGCTCTTGAAGAAATTTGGGATGGAATCAAGCAAGCATCACTCAACACCCATGAGTTCAACCTTGAAACTTGACAAAAATGAGGAGGGTATGATTAGATCTTTACTTTATTTAATCGCCAGTAGACCCGATATCATATTTAGTGTTTCTATGTGTGTAAGATTTTAATCTAATCCTCTTAAAATTTATTTTTGTGCCGTAAAATGGATTTTTAGATATATCTCGGGAACAATTAATTTGGGACTTTGGTACCCAAAAGGTATGTCTTTTGACTTGATTAGCTATACCGATATCGACTTTGGCAGTTGTATATTTGATAGAAAGGGTACAAGTGATACTTGTCACATTTGAGGAAATTGCCTAGTCTCATGGTTTAACAAGAAAAAAATAGTGTTTTCATTTCTACTACCAAAGCCGAATACGTTGAGGCGGGTAGTTGTTGCGCTCAAATATTTTAGATGCAATATACATTTAGAGACTATGAGATTATTCTTGAAAAATATCCTATTTTATGTGACAACACAAGTGTCATCAATTTGTCCAAGAACTCTATTCTCCATTCTATGGCCAAACATATTGATATAAGGCATCACTTCCCTAGAGATCATATTACTAGATAAGATATTATTCTTGAGTTTATCTCAACCAATCACCAATTGGTGAATATTTTTATAAAACCTCTTCCCAAAGAGAGTTTCATAAGAATTATAAGAGAATTAGGCATTATTGCTTTAAATGAATGAAATGTGTTTTTGATTGCATATTTATGTGTATTGAGTGATATTATGCATGGTTTGCTTCATTTGATGTTAATTGTTTGTTTTAAGTGTTAATGGATCTCATTAAGTTAATCAATAACTTGTTATGTTCATTAAAGTTTCTCAAAAATTGAATTTGAGGCCATATTTGTCAAAATCAGATCAGATCCCCTTTTTACAGACCTTCTAGGACTGGTATACCGGTCTAGGTTAGCACTTACTGGTTTAGGAGACCAGCATACCTGTCAGTATATCGTTCTCAGCGTTTTAAAACCATAACGACACCAGTTCGCGTTTTAACTCTCAAATCATCTCCAAACTTCTTCATTTCCTATCAACTCAAGCTTCAATCATCTCCTAAGGTATTTTTATACACTCCTTACTTATTTTTACTCATTAATTATGTTTTTTCCTCTTAGAATCATAAGATCATGGTTTAAATGAATGAAATGTGTTTTTGATTGTCTATTTATGTGTATTAAGTGATATTATGCATGATTTGCTTCATTTGATGTTAATTGTTTATTTTAAGTGTTAATAGATCTCATGAAGTTAATCAATAATTTGTTAGGATCATTAAAGTTGCTCAAAATTGAATTTGAGGCCATATTTGTCAAAATCAGATCAGATCTTCATTTTACATATCTTTTAGGACCGGTATATTGGTTTAGGTTAGTGCTTACTGGTTTAGGAGACTAGGGTACCAATTAGTATACCGGTCTCAGCGTTTTAAAACCATAACGACACCAGTTCACGTTTTAACTCTCAAATCCTCTCCAAACTTCTTCATTTCCTATCAACTCAAGCTCCAATCATCTCTTAAGGTAATTTTATGCATTCCTTACTTATTTTTACTCATTAATCATGGTTTTTCCTCTTAGAATCATAAGATCTTAAGTTTTTTTTCCTATAAACCATTGGCTATATTTCGATAAATATGTGTTTTTTAGTGTTTATTGGTTAAATTTGTCGTTGATAATCGTTCTAGGACATTATTAGAACCATTCCCACTTTTCATTTTGCATCAATTTCATTATTTTTTTAAAAAAAACCCCAAAATCAAGCCAATTGCCCGAAATTCAACTTTGACTATCATTTTTTAAAATGGATCCAGATTTTGATCCCAACCGTTACTTTAAAAATGCTGAACAAATTTATATTTACAATGGGAATGTCAAAAAGAAAGTGTTTTCAAAATCATTTTATTGTGATATCGATGACTAGGCTGAATTTCTGTGTTTTGAAATTCTTAATAATCATAAGCTAGGTCATTTATTTCAAATTTGTGACTCTATCTATCCTAATCTTGTTAAAATATTTTACTCTAATATGAAGTTTCCCATCGGTACTCATAAAGCTTTTAAGACTGAGGTCAATAAAATTTCTTTTACTGTGTCCCACAATTCTATTAACCGCCTCCTCTATACTATTATTTCTCACTCCAATTGTGCATGTGCCCATAGGCAATTTCTTCATCTTAAGGGCATTTCTGAAACTCAAGTGATGGAATTTATCAAAAGAGACACTCATGTCGCTCGTCATTTTTCCGGTCATTCATGTTCTTAAAAATGTTGACTTAGGCTTCGACGTGTAAGTTTTCACTAAAGTTGTTTAATCTATTCTTCTGCCTTGCAAGAGGCACATTGATGTAGTCAATCTCTTAGATAAATGGGTTATGTGTGTTTTAGAGCTTGGTATTCCCCTAGATATAGGGTATCTTGTCTGTCAATATATGCAAATCGCCTGATCTCATCCACAACAAAGTCTTCCCTATGACTCTCTGATTACCTTGATTCCATACAAAAATCATGTCTCGATTGCTGATGATGAGTCATCTTTTGCCATTTTTCATCGCCAACGCATCACTTTGGCCACATTCCATGCCAAACAATGGGAGAAGGTTGACAGAGTTTGGCGTATAAAGACGAAGAAAAACGTACCGGAAGCCTTCAGTTCCAATAGGCTGATGACGATAGGTGATGATGACACTGATGAAGTGTTGGGGTTTCAGGTGGTAATTCAGGTAAACGCAGCGGATCGCAGAAAATCAAAATTTTCCGATTTCAATTATTTTTCTTGGGTAATTAAAATAAATTAATTTATTTCAATTACTCAATACTTAAAAACTGAAATTTTTTTACCCAAAAATCAGATTTTTCAGAATTTACCATTTTGCCCTAAAACTTTGAATTTTAATCATTTTAGTCCAAAATTGTCAAATACAATTCTAATTGATTCCAAATTAATTCCAAAATGATTTATTCATGTCTTATACATGAAAATACAATTTTGAAACTCAAGAAAACAAGTTTTCCCTAATTATCGAATGGTCCCTCAATTTTCAAAAATTTGCAATTTGGTACTTTTTGTTCAAAACATGTCAATATCAAATCCAAAAATTCCCAAATTTAATATACATCATATATACACTAAATCTCATCACATATATGAAAAGCCCCAAATTTGGTGATGGTTAAAAAACCTAATTTTTATAATTTCACAAATTAACAAATTAACACCAAATTAATCAAATTCAAATCTTTAATTCAATTCTTACAACACCAATCAAGCCTCACCATCATGAAATATCTCAAGAACAATTTTAGGTCTAACATGAGTGGCTAAAAGACTCTAGAATGGCAACTAGCCATCAAAATGGCAAAAAGAAAGCTTAATGAACAATTCTAAGCATTCTAATTAATCACACATGCTTCCATCTTTCAATCAAGCCCCAAATCATCAAATCACATTATAAAAGAGTAGAGAACAAACTAGGCTACACATGTTGAAGCTTAGTATGCTAGAAACATTTTTCATTAAAGGAAAAGTAAGAAAAACTTACTTAAAATGCTTGATTTTCAAAGTTTTTCCTTTCTTTTCTCCTTTGCTCTCTTTCTCTCCTTTTGGTATTTGATTTTCAGGGTTCAAGAATGATGGAAAAAAATAGCTTTTATAATTTCCCTTCAATGACCGAAACTAGGGAAATAATAATAGCCATTCATTTTTCAATTTTATTTCAACAATTGTAAATTGATTTAATTAATTTTGTGGTCTAAAAACATTAATCAAATTAATGTTTATCTCTTACCAACCAATTAAATCATGCCAATTTAAAATTGGCCACATTATCCAATAAAGAATTGCCATTTATCTTATCTAAATAAGAAATAAGATATTAAATATTTAATTAATTCAATTATCCAACATTTGAATAATTAAATGCAAATATCTCAAATATATGTATTATATTTACATTAAATAATCAAAATACATAGATTAATAATAAATGTCAAATATCAAAATTCGACATTTAATAAATGGCCGAAAGATCTCAAAAAACATGTATATTCGTTTAACCGTTAAATGACTTATAAATAATCAGTATTAGTGAGACTCTTTAGGTTCAGGCATATCCGTCACGAAATCCAATTTTGTGTCCATAATCTACCCACCCGTAAATTATGACGAACACGTATAAAATCTTTGAACCATACAGGTCGAGGTCACTGCTAAGGGTGGCAATGGGCCGGGCTTTTGCAAGCCCGGCCAACAAAAAAAAAGCCCGGGCCCGGGATTTTTTTGGGCCCGAATTTAAAAAAAAAATTTAAAAATTAAAAATATATAAATATAAAATATATTTACACTATATACAAAGACAATTTATAAATAAATCACAAGTTTCATTGATAAATTAACAATTTAAATGCTAAAAATAAATAAAAATGATACAAACATATTAAAATTATATATACATATTTATGTTTTTTTTTTTTAAAAAATTTGGCCCGGGCCAAAATAGGAAAGCCCGGCCCGGGCCCAAGTCTTGCTTTCATTTTAAGGCCCGACCCGGGCTTTTTCCACCACGGGCCGAGCCAAAGCCCGCCAGGCCGGGCCGCGGGCTAAACTGCCACCCTTAGTCACTGCATACATATAATCCTTCTGTCACAGGTATCCGGATTATCCCAGAGATATAGATATAAACGTCAAATCTCTTTAGGTATAATCCCGTCCACGATTCTATTAGCAATATCTTAAATAACACTTAGAATTCATTTCTACAGTGTACAACGGGCCCATGGATTTAATAGATTGCTAATTCCATAATGGATATCTATGCTCTGTATACAGAACTAACGGATCATATCTTGATACGCATAGGATATCATGAGGATCAGTCCACACCCAACGAACAGACGGAGGTCTGATCTAAATAGATCGGTGATGTGACTGCCATCAAAATTTGGAGGATACCTCATATATCCACAGTGGTACCTCAAGTTGGAGGATCACTATGCTCACTCAACCCGAGAAGATTCTTATTGACGTTGGTGTACCATCTATTAAGAATCTTCGGCGAGTCGTTCAATGTTTATCCGATATAAACACTTACATGTCAATACGAGTCTCTCGAGACTCATAGTTCATAAAGAAATCATTAGAATCCAACATTCCAATATACGACACGTACTGGTCTCAACGGGTTTACTTACTGACCAAGTAATTGTAAACCATGACCAGGAACAGTTAAATAATGATATTGTTATGATACTGCTCAATGTCAGTTGCGATGTTTTTACAACTGTATCATAATCAATCACTCTATGGTCATTTATGTCTTTACCATATAATAAAAGAATTTATATTACAGAAATTGTCTATTTTATTCATTAATAAAATATATACAAAAGAATTTACAGGGAAATACACAAGAAATTGGAGCTCAGAGCACAAACCCTAACAAAATCTCCCACTTTCTCTAGTGCCAATATCGATTGTATCTTATACCCATCGACTCCACATGCTTATCAAATAACTTCAGAGGTATGGCATTCGTGAGCGGGTCTGCTACATTATCTTCACCGGGAACTTTGCACACGACAATGACACCTCGCGACACAATCTTTTGAATGATGTGGTACTTTCGTTCCACATGCTTCGATTTCTGATGCGCCATCAGTTCTTTTGTTTGCGCAATGGCACCAGTATTATTACAGTATAACAGAATCTGATTCTCGATACTCGGGACAACTCCCAGTTCTGTGATAAACTTCTTAAGCCAAACAACTTCTTTTGCAGCTTCAGAAGCAGTAATATATTCCGCCTCTGTGGTGGATCAGCTGTAGACCCCTGTTTGGAACTTTTCCAACAAACTGCACCTCCGTTAAGGGTAAATATGAATCCTGATGTAGACTTTCTATCATCGAGATCCGATTAGAAATCAGAATCCGTATAACCATTAACCTGCAGTTCACTTTTCCTCCATAAATGATAAATTTATCCTTATTACCTTTAAGATACTTCAAGATACGTTTAACGGCCATCCAATGGTCATTTCCTAGATTGGACTGATATTTACTGGTTACACTAACCGCGTAGCTAATATGTAACACCCCAAAACTTTCTTACACATATTTTTATTTTATTTTGTTGGTGGGTCACACACACACACTCTATAGCCCATAAGTCACCACATTCAGCAGACACAAGAAAAGAAAAGAAAAGAAGAGTCAGTAGCAGGCGAGAGAGAGAGAGAGAAAAGAAGAAAAAGAGAGAGAAATAGAGGTTTTGGTCCCGATCCGGCCGATCCGTAGTCCTAACCCGACCGACCCTTTAAGGAAAAGTGTAGATCTCGTCGAGAGGATCATTTTGGTGGTGGTTTCATCTCGGGAAACTCTCAATTTTTGTAGAGATCTCGGTAAGAAACTTTTTATGGTTTTTCTTGATTTCCCGTTGATCCGGAACTCCGATCAACGAACCGTCAGCGGCATTAGAACCGGGATGAGGAGAGGTACGCTCGGCCGTCGGAAACTTCTTCATCCGACCGGAGCGTGGCGCTCACGCGCGCCTCACGTGGCGGCGCGTGAGGCCCACGCGCAGACAGAAGGGGAGGCGCGTGGACCCCACGCGCCGGGCAGAATTCTGCCGCCGATTTCCCGAGTCTCCTCCGTGATTTTCAGACCTTTCCGAGTAGTAACGGACCTCCGAATCTTATTTTTCGTTAAGTTTACGAGAGCGACCGAACCACGTTTCTTGCATATTCTTTTGTCTATTCTAGTTAGGATTATGTTCCTTATAGTAAATTCTTTTATCTTTTAGGTGATCGTGATACCGTAAGCAGGGACGGTCCTGCTGCCTAGTTCCTTTATCTGTAGTCAGCTCACCAGGTGCGTGGATAAGCCTGTAACATTGATGTTTTCAAAAGTATACAATATGTATGTTTTCTTAAATGAATTTTAAGGTAATGCATTAAATGAGTTTGTTTTTAGAAAGTTTATATTTTTGCTATAAGGTATGGATCGAATATTGATTATGTTGAAATCATGTGTTTGTGATATATGAGAAACTTGCATGATTTGAGATATATGAGCATGGATTTTGGAAATGATTTTATGTTAGGATGCACCCCGTGTACATATATGTGCCAGTTTATTTGCCGTGAGATGAGGTCTCATGTTGTCAGTTTTGCTCCGGATGCCAGTTATTGCCGTGAGGATGCCCCATGTTGCCAGCTTTGCCGTATTGTCACGAGAGTGTGCATATAGATGAATACACATCTTATTTATTATTCATAGTATTCTTGAGCAATATGAGTTTTATGAGAAATGAGATTTATGATTTCAAGTAAATGTTGAATTTATTGATTTACAGCTTTATGTACTTATTTATAGTATGAAATACTTATTCGATCCACCTTGTTACTTGTTTATCCACGGCACTAAGCTGTGATCCTTTGCACTAAGCGTGAGCTTACCCCTTTCCTTAACATTTCAGGTTCAGCAGTTTAGTAGATTATCCTTTCCATCTGCTATTTCGTCATCATTTCCTGCCAGTAGAGAAAGGTTGTGCCAACAGTAGAGTATCTTTGTTATGTGTTTTCTTGGAAGAATTTGTTGTCTAATGTTAGGCATTGAGCCTTTATTTGTTACTGAGGATGTTTTATTTTCTTCATGGATATTATGTTGAGTTGGATCATGGAGATCCTATGTTATGATGATATTTTCAGTTTAGATTTTTCCTTGTATTTGGAGGATTAGTCCATATTACAGGGGAAACTCTGCCCGTTTCAAGTCTTCGTCCCACCTTACCCTACCTAAGGGGACGGGTGTGACATTTAATGGTATCAGAGCCCAGGGTTCATAGATTTTGTAGACACTTCCTTTTCTTTATTAGTTATTCTATGTCTTTTAGCGGTTGACATCTCTCATGTGTTTTCAGATGCCTCCGCGTCTCAGAGTTCGAGGTGCAGGTCGAGTTCGTACTCGTAGGATAGCAAATGTTGGCCAACCTTCTAGGGCACCTCCAGTTGATGAGGAGGTTAATTCTTATGACGGGGAACCCTTTGAAGGGAACCATAATCCTGTTGTAGAAGATTCCCTAGCCTCGGTTTTCGGGGATAGTACCCCAATTCATCATCCTCCTAGCAGTAATGTTCCTCCAGCCCCTGCAGCACCTCAGGGAAACATTCCAGCACCTCATCCACCTCATCCGGGTTTCTACCCTCCACCTTATTATGCTCCTCCTCCAGAAGGTGTTCCTCCTAATGTTCCCCCTGGTGCTTACCCTTATCCGTATTTCTACCCTCCAGCATGGGGTCATGGTCCAGCTCAGGCAGCTCCTATAGTTAATGAAGATAATATTGCTAAAAGAGTGAAAGAAAATGGAGCTGTTGAGTTTGATGGTAAGAAGGATCCCATTGTAGCTGGAAATTTCTTGGATAGAGTTGAGAAGGCTTTTGAACTGATGAGATTGACTGATGAACAGAAATGCCACCATGTGTATCGACTTTTGACTGAGCAGGCTGATAAATGGTGGAAGAGTGTAAGAGGTAAATTCTCATAGACTAATGTGTTGAGTTGGGAGAAGTTCAAGAAGGAGTTCATGAGTAATTATATGAATTCTGCTTTTATGGATGAGAAGATGAGAGAATTTTATAGGTTGATTCAGGGTAACCGCACAGTAGATCAGTATGACACCGCATTCCATGAGTTGGTGCAGTTTGTTCCACATTTGAAAGACCATGAACAGGGCAAGATGGATCATTTTCTTAATGGTCTGAATGCAGAATTGAGATCCAGGATCCGATTATTTCCTATGGACAGTTTGACAGAGATGGCAGATTTTGCTAGAAAAGCAGAGTTTGCAGAAAGAGAATGGCAAGTTGGGCTAGATTATCAGATAAGGAAGAGAAACAGGGAACATCGATCTTTTGGAGAAGGGAATCAGAGTAAGAAATGGGGTGACTCAAGACCCAGTGGTAGTTATCAGATGAGTTCTGGACCGTCGCAGAATCAAAATCGATCAACAGTTAGTCAAAGTTCAGTGAGAGCTCCACCTGATGGGACACCTAGTGGTCAGCAAGGCCAAGTTCGAGGTAGAAGATTTTCACCATGTGCTACTTGTGGGAAGAATCATCCTGGAGAGTGCAGATTGGGTACTAAAGGTTGCTTTTTGTGCGGAGAAGTGGGTCACTTGAAGAGAGATTGTCCTAATGTTAATGATAGTAGTGGACAGATTCAGAGGACAGCTATCCCTCCAGCTCAGAATTCCAGAGGCAGTTTTGGTCAGAGTGGGGTTCGTGGTCAGACTTCTGGAGCTCCCACAGGTTCGGGTGCTCAGAGTAGAGTTGCTCCAGGTGGTCAGACTAGCAGACCTAGAGCCCAAGGCAGAGTGTTCGCTATGACGCAGCAGGAAGCTTTAGCAGCACCAGAGGTTATCACAGGTATGGTGTTTACTTTTGGTCGAATGGCCCGAATACTTATTGATCATGGAGCTACACATTCTTTTGTTTCAAAATCTTTTGCATTACATGCCGATAGAGAAGGAAGTGAGCTAGATTGTGAGTTAGTTGTTGCTACCCCTGTTGGATATTCCTTTATTGCTAAGCAAGTTTACAGAGGATGTGTAATTCGTGTTGGTGAGCATGATTTGTTAGCAGATTTGATTTGTGTGGAGATACATGATTTTGATGTTATTCTAGGTATGGATTAGTTATCTTTTCATCGAGCAACAGTAAATTGTCATGAGAAAGTTGTGGATTTTGAGGGTTCGGATGGGCAAAAATTTTCCTTTAGAGGGGAGAGAAGGTTTGTTCCCTCCTATGTGATATCTGCAATACGAGCCAGTAAGTTGTTGCGGAAAGGTTGTGATGCCTATTTAGCTCACATAGTAGATACCAGAATAGATACACCAGAATTACATGAGATTTCTGTTGTGAGAGAATTTGCTGATGTATTTCCAGATGAACTACTTGGTTTACCACCGGATAGAGAAGTTGATTTCAGCATCGATGTAATTCCTGGTACAGCCCCTATATCCCTTGCTCCTTACAGGATGGCTCCTGTAGAGTTGAAGGAGTAGAAGATACAATTGCAAGAACTGTTAGATAAAGGCTTTATAAAGCCTAGTTTTTCACCATGGGGTGCACCAGTGTTATTCGTGAAGAAGAAAGATGGTTTCATGAGAGTGTGTATCGATTATCGGCAATTGAATAAGGTTACCATTCGTAACAAATATCATTTGCCTCAGATTGATGATCTTTTCGATCAATTACGGGGAACCAAGGTATTCTCTAAAATAGACTTGAGATCCGGGTATCATCAGCTAAATGTGAAGGAAGCAGATATACCTAAGACGGATTTTAGAACTCGATATGGACATTATGAGTTTTTAGTAATGCCATTCGGGTTAACTAATGCACCAGCTGCTTTTATGGACTTGATGAATCGGGTATTCAAACATTATTTGGATAAGTTTGTCATTGTGTTTATTGACGATATCTTAGTGTATTCTAGTAGCGAAGATGAGCATGAAGAACATCTAAGAATCGTTTTACAGACTTTGAGGGAGAATGAGTTGTATGCCAAGTTTAGTAAGTGTGAGTTTTGGCTTGACAGAATTGTATTCTTAGGCCATGTCATTTCTGCAGATGGCATTTTAGTAGATCCCAAAAAGATAGAAGCAGTGGTTAATTGGGAACCGCCTACTAATGCGACTGAGATACAAAGTTTCTTGGGTTTAGCAGGCTATTACCGACGTTTTGTACATGGATTTTCTATTATTGCAGCGCCGTTGACGAAACTTTTGAAGAAGAATGCAAAATTTATGTGGACTGAGGAATGTCAGCAAAGTTTTGATAAGCTTAAGAAGTGTTTGACAACTGCTCCAGTGCTTACACTTCCATCAGGCAGTGATGGATATGCGGTGTTCAGTGATGCCTCGAGGAAAGGTTTGGGTTGTGTGTTGATGCAGCATGGCAAGGTGATATCTTATGCTTCTCGACAGCTTAGACCTCATGAATTGAATTATCCTACTCACGATTTGGAGTTAGCTGCAGTAGTGTTCGCACTGAAGATTTGGAGACATTATTTGTATGGAGAGAAATGTGAAATCTTCACGAATCATAAAAGTCTCAAGTATTTACTCACGCAGAATGAGTTAAATATGAGACAGAGGCGATGGTTTGAGTTATTGAAAGATTATGATTGTAATATCGACTATCATCCGGGTAAGGCTAATGTAGTAGCAGATGCTCTCAGTAGGAAGTCATCGAGTATTCTAGCTCATATGGAAGTTCTACAGTTGCCATTGCTAGTGGAACTCAGATCTTTGAGAGTTGACTTATCAGTTGGTAATTCAGGATCTCTACTAGCAACTCTTAAAGTCCGGCCTATATTAGTGGAAAGAGTCAGGGAAGCTCAGACTCAGGATGCTCGTTTTATGAAAATCATCGATGAATGAAAAAGGAAGAGCGTTCAGATTTCTTGCTTAAAGATGACAATACATTGATGTATGGAGATAGATTATGTGTACCTGAAGTTGAAAGCTTGAAGAGAGAGATCATGGAAGAAGCCCATTGTTCTGCTTATTCTATGCATCCAGGCAGCACTAAGATGTATAGAACTCTCAAGGAGAATTATTGGTGGAAAGGCATGAAGAAAGAGATAGCAGAATTTGTATCAAAGTGTTTATCGTGTCAGCAGATTAAAGCAGAACACCAGCATCCTGCATGTACCTTGCAATCGCTTCCTATTCCCGAATAGAAGTGGGAACACATCACTATGGACTTCGTGTCAGGACTGCCTCGTACGAAGAAAGGACATGATTCAGTATGGATAATTGTTGACAGATTGACTAAATCAGCTCATTTTCTACCAGTCAGAGTAGATTATTCTTTGAACAGGTTGGCGGAGCTCTATGTTGATGAGATAATGAGACTTCATGGAACTCCAGTGTCAATCGTATCAGACAGAGATCCAAGATTTACCTCCAGATTTTGGCCAAGTCTACAAGAGGCTTTGGGTACTAAGGTGAAGTTCAGTACTTCTTTTCATCCTCAAACAGATGGGCAGTCAGAGAGAACCATTCAGACTTTAGAAGATATGTTGAGAGCTTGTGTTATGGAATTTAAAGGTAGTTGGGATCAACATCTATCTTTGATGGAGTTTGCTTACAATAATAGTTACCATGCTAGTTTGGGCATGGCACCTTATGAGGCATTATACGGAAGGAAATGTAGAACTCCTATATGTTGGGATGAAGCAGGTGAGAGGAAACTCTTAGGTCCTGAGATTGTTCAGATTACTGTTGATAAGATAGAAGTGATCAGATCAAAGTTGAAGACAGCTCAAGATAGACAGAAGAGTTACGCAGATCTAAAAATGAAGGACATCGAGTATCAAGTAGGAGATAAGGTGTTTTTGAAGGTTTCTCCTTGGAAGAGTGTCATGAGATTTGGCAAGAAAGGGAAGTTGAGTCCTCAGTTTATTGGGCCATATGAGATCGTGGAGCGAATTGGACCAGTTGCCTACAGATTAGCATTGCCACAGGAATTGTCAAAGATTCACAATGTTTTCCACGTGTCCATGTTGAGAAAGTACAGATCAGATCCCTCCCACATTTTGCAGAAGCAACCAATTGAGTTGAGAGAAGATTTGACTTATGCTGAAGAACCAGTAGGAATTTTGGCCAGAGAGTTGAGACAGCTGAGAAGCAGGACGATTCCATTGGTAAAAGTCATTTGGGGTAAACACTCGAAAGCGGAAGCTACTTGGGAGCGTGAGGAAGACATGATGAATAAATATCCTCATTTGTTTCCACCCTCTGGTATGTGAATTTCGAGGACGAAATTCTTTTAAGGGGGAGAGGGTTGTAACACCCCAAAACTTTCTTACCCATATTTTTATTTTATGTTGTTGGTGGGTCACACACACACACTCTAGCCCATAAGTCACCACATTCAGCAGACACAAGAAAAGAAAAGAAAAGAAGAGTCAGTAGCAGGCGAGAGAGAGAGAGAAAAAAGAAGAAAAAGAGAGAAATGGAGGTTTTGGTCCCGATCCGGCCGCCGAAAAAGACAGAAGGGGAGGCGCGTGGACCCCACGCGCCGAGCAGAATTCTGCCGCCGATTTCCCGAGTCTCCTCCGTGATTTTCAGACCTTTCCGAGTAGTAACGGACCTCCGAATCTTATTTTTCGTTAAGTTTACGAAAGCGACCGAACCACGTTTCTTGCATATTCTTTCGTCTATTCTAGTTAGGATTATGTTCCTTATAGTAAATTCTTTTGTCTTTTAGGTGATCGTGATACCGTAAGCAGGGACGGTCCTGCTGCCTAGTTCCTTTATCTGTAGTCAGCTCACCAGGTGCCTGGATAAGCCTGTAACATTGATGTTTTCAAAAGTATACAGTATGTATGTTTTCTTAAATGAATTTTAAGGTAATGCATTAAATGAGTTTGTTTTTAGAAAGTTTATATTTTTGCTATAAAGTATGGATCGAATATTGATTATGTTGAAATCATGTGTTTGTGATATATGAGAAACTTGTATGATTTGAGATATATGAGCATGGATTTTGGAAATTATTTTATGTTAGGATGCACCCCGTGTATATATATGTGCCAGTTTATTTGCCGTGATATGAGGTCTCATGTTGCCAGTTTTGCTCCGGATGCCAGTTATTGCCGTGGGGATGCCCCATGTTGCCAGCTTTGCCGTATTGTCACGAGAGTGTGCATATAGATGAATACATAGCTTATTTATTATTCATAGTATTCTTGAGCAATATGAGTTTTATGAGAAATGAGATTTATGATTTCAAGTAAATGTTGAATTTATTGATTTACAGCTTTATGTACTTATTTATAGTATGAAATACTTATTCGATCCACCTTGTTACTTGTTTATCCACGGCACTAAGCTGTGATCATTTGCACTAAGTGTGTGCTTACCCCTTTCCTTAACATTTCAGGTTCAGCAGTTTAGTAGATTATCCTTTCCATCTGCTATTTCGTCATCATTTCCTGCCAGTAGAGAAAGGTTGTGCCAACAATAGAGTGTCTTTGTTATGTATTTTCTTGGAAGAATTTGTTGTCTAATGTTAGGCATTGAGCCTTTATTTGTTACTGAGGATGTTGTATTTTCTTCATGGATATTATGTTGAGTTGGATCATGGAGATCATATGTTATGATGATATTTTCAGTTTAGATTTTTTCTTGTATTTGGAGGATTAGTCCATATTACAGGGGAAACTCTGCCCGTTTCAAGTCTCCGTCCCACCTTACCCTACTTAAGGGGACGGGTGTGACATAATATCAGGCCTCGTACATAACATGGCATACATTATGCTACTCAAACACGAAGCATATGGCTGATTAGACATTCTAATCTTCTCATCTTCTGTTTGCGGACACATCTTCTTCGTAAGATGGATGCCATGTCTGAACGGTATATTTACGTCTTACAGTTAGCAAAATTGTACCGTTCTAAGATCTTATCTATATACGTCGATTGGGATAACCCAATAAGCTTCATTTCTATATCTCTATAGAGCTTGATACCTAAGATATAAGAAGCTTCACCCAGGTCCTTCATGGAGAAATTCTTACAGAGGTAAGCTTTGACGCCTTGCATCATTCCTATATCATTCCCAATGATTAGGATATCATCAACATAGGGAACCAAAAATACTATCATACTCCCACTGGCCTTCTGGTACACACAGGATTCTTCTGTATTCTTGAGAAAACCAGACAATCTAATTGTATTCTTGAGAAAACCAGACAATCTAATAATCTCGTCAAATAGAAGATTCCAACTTCGCGAAGCTTGCTTAAGTCCATAAATGGACTTCTTAAGCTTACAAACTATGCATGAGGTTTCACTGAATACAAAACCCTCCGGATGTTCCATATAAATTTCTTCATCAAGAAACCCATTTAGAAAAGCCGTTTTGACATCTATTTGCCAAATCTCATAATCATGGTAAGCGACAATAGACAATAAAATCCTTATAGACTTCAGCATCGCGACTGGCAAAAAATTTTCATCGTAGTCGACACCAGGTCACTGCGTGTAACCTTTAGCTACCAGTCTGGCCTGAAGGGTTTCAATCTTTCTGTCATGCCCACGCTTCCTTTTATAAACTCATTTACTACCGATAGGAACAATTCTTTCAGGAAGCGGAACCAAGTCCCAAACTTGATTCTGATATATAGAGTCTAACTCTGATTACATGGCCTCTTGCCACTTCGCGGAGTCGATGTCCAACATCGCTTCTCTATAGGTATAAGGGTCAGTTTCTTCGACTAAGAGAACATCTAGAATCTTTTCTTGTATCAAATACAAACGTTCAGGAGGTCTAGACACCCTTTGAGACCTATAGAGTATGTGTGTTGAAGGCTCTTCATCTATTTGAATTTCAGATTCCTCCACTGGTTCGTTGGTTCCAGGTTGTACTTCATCAAGTTCAACCTGTCTATTGTTGGTTTCTATTAAGGTCCCGGATCGATTATAAGCATGAAAAACATTGCGAATACATATCGACGAAGTTGCGGAATACTCACATCGATCGGTTGAGACGATTTGAAGACGAATGAAGCCAAAAACGCTCACTGGTTTGGCGCCACTGCTGTGCAGAATTCTTCACTGGTTTGGGCAGTTTCGGATCTCATTTTGAAGCTCCAAACTTCGTCGAATGGATCCCGCCTCATGGGTGAACCTCCCTAACACCTTCGCAAGTCCCGTAAGTGTGCTAGCACTTGCGTTTTTGCAACAAAAACCACTCATTGCTTCCCTATGGCTCACGGCAGTGAGCTGAAATGGAAGAGAGGAAAAACAGCCCATTGGGCGTGAGAAAGAGAGGAGGAGAGATGGAGAGAAAAATGTGTAATTAGTTAGTAAAGCATTTCCAAAATGCCTTATATATTTTTCATAAAAATATATTAAACATTTACCAAACAATTAATTAAAATCAATTGGTAAATACTTTCCACCAACTTACACTATTTCACCTAAAACCATCAACTATTCATTTCACTTTATTAAAGTGACATGTAGTCTATCAATCAATCAATCACATCAATCAATCAATCACTCAAAGTGACTTTTGATTTGACGCTTGATGTGACGAATGATTTGACAATTGATGTGACTTGCGTCGCCGCACTCGAACTCGAAATACGAATGCGCTCGCAATCACACTCGGGCTCGGGTTCGCTAATTCCAAATTAGCGAGTTTTCCGTTGCGTCGTAATTAAATGATTACGCCTAGCGAATTCACTATTCACGTCGCTAACGAATTAATTCTAAATTAATTCGTTCGCCCGAATTAAAATCTAATTTTAATTCTGCGTCGAAATCTAATTTCGTTTAATATATTGAATATATTAATTTACCGATTAATTCCAAATTAATCATTCTCTCTCTTTAGACGATATTTTATCCTAGATAAAATATCTCCGTAATTAATCCTAGATTAATTTTCTCTCTCTTCTATATAATCCCAGATTATTAATGAGTGCGAGTTATGCGTCATCGGTGTATTATCGGGAAGCGACCCATGAGATCCCCGGATAAGTCGGCAGTAAATACGGTCGTCGGAGTATCCGAATCACGTATGTACCTAGTACTACGTTCTACCGATTTACGAGACAAGATTGGCTTCTAGCAAAGCACGAAGTCTACCCAATTCTCCGGTCATATTCATCTAAGAATATTTAAGATCTATATCAAGCGTAGTATACCAAGTATCGTGTATATCGGCCCAGTATCGGATAGTCACGTGCTAGGGCTGGGGCTGGATAAGTGTCTGCCCCGTCCGAAGCACATGTCGGATGTCTGGTAACTAGTCTCTATAATCGGATATACATGACCTTGTCATAATATCCCGATGGCCGGCCAGCACTTAAGAGCACTAATATCGTATCCTGCGTGACATCATCTCCACTATGACTGGAGTGATACTTCCGTCTTGACATCACACCCAATACTCTACGATTCTCAATATACCCAGCATTGGCGTACACAGAACCGGTTAGAGTCCTGGACGACCTCAACTAAAGCATATTGATTGTCGTAAGCATTAGCGGTGCAAGTCTCAGGTTAAGACCATACACACCTACCCTGATGTCGGACTCCCATAGACACATAGTCATAATACCAATGGGATTCCGAGGGGTCTATCCAGAGCGAAGCTGTTTCCCGTACCATCGGTGAAACACAACCTCCTATCGCACTTGCATAAGTATCCAATACTTATATATATGAGAACTATGCCGTTGTGCCCTCACAACGCGCACAAGTGCAATACTAGCCTATTCCGCATTATCGATGTCCAGTCTCGATAATACTCCGGCTAGGGATATTTAATGATTAATCCTTCGTGGACTGATACTGTCTCATATCATTCTCAATCCAGGAACTAATCATAGGGACCTCTCTTCATTTATATATCTAAGGTGATCTAATCACAAATGATGAGAGTGCAATTTCCTTGTCACATAGTTAATTTGTACAACAACACTATGATCTGTACAAATAGTGACGCTATGGGTCATATTATCCAACAATCTCCCACTTGGCACATAGCCAGTCACTCAAGTGTCGAACACCCGAACTATGTACGGTTTGCTCAAATTGCTGAGGAAAGGTTTTCATCAGCGGATTTCCATGATTATCGTCGGACGCGATTTATACGATCATCACATCGCCACGATGTATGATCCGAACGAATCAGATGAATATAGAAGTATATATCTGGATCGTCGATGAGACCTTTAATTCTTTAGCCTTATGCTGACGCCTAGCTCAGCTGCTAATAGAACTATATCTAATCTAATTAGATTTATTATCGACCCAAATGGCTTCTATTGCTGCCTCAGCCGCAGCAATAATCCGCATTTGTTGTTTATTCGGCAACAGTATCTTGCTCGGAATATTTCCAGCTCACTGTCCCGTTATTCAAACTTTATAGTACCGCAGTATTTAACTGTTTGGAAACTTGCAGCAGTGATCCCAGTCACTTCAAGTTCTCCTTCTCCATAGTTTTAGACAGCATCTTTAGTTCTCTAAGATACTAACAGATGTTCTTTAACTTCAATCCAGTGACCATCACTTGGATTGACCTGATTGTGACTCCATATGCTCGAAGCGTATGAGACACCAAATCAAGTACATTTTAAATGTACAATTTCCCAGAGAGTGTTAACAACTCCAAATCTATCCCAGTAGATCTTTATTCCTTGAATAAAGGTTGTTACTCCCCAGAATTCTACGGAGAATTTCTATGAAAGCCAAGCTTTCACCAATTGCTTTATGGGAATTTCATTATCAGTGCTCTCCCACTAACCTCCTTATATACACAAGAATCATTTCGTTTTGAGTCAAATCATAAACCATTATGATTATTTCAAAACGACAGTTCCAAGAACCTTATGCTTGCTTCAATTCAAACATGGATCGAATAACCCGCAAACCTTATTTGTCGGTTATACAAAATCGTCAGGATGTTGTAAGCATCCTCCAAGAGGTTTCCTTTTCAGGAAAGCGATTTTGATCTTTAACTGACACATTTCATAAATGAAATATGCAGTATCAACAAGCATCATCAAAATGGATTTACTATGGCAACAGATAAAAGGTTGAACCGTTATTAACACAATGTTGATAACGATACCTTTCCGTCACAAGCCTAGCTTTGTACGTTGGTTTGTTGCCATCTATGTATGTCTTCCTTGAAGACGATTACAGTACCAATGGGCATAATGCCTTGCGGTACATCAACTAGTATCCAAACATAGTTGTTATACATGGAATCCATTTCGGACTCATGGTACTTTGCCATAATAGGGAGTCGATACCTCGTATCACTTCCTCGTACGTAGTCGGTTGGTATACCTCCATAAGATTTACATCTTTAAGGGGTTACATCAGAAACCCATACCCCATGTTGTTTTCTGATTCTCTCCGATCTACGTGGTTCTTGTGTATTCGAAGATTAATGGTACAGATTCATCATTGATGAACTGTTTGTGTTCCATTAAGGACTTCGTGCCTTGAATAGTATTACTCCGATTTTCATCGAGTATCACTATCCTCCCACTGACCACTGCATATCGGTGTTCCTCTTAGGAAAACCGCATGGTGAGCAACAATTATATTGTTCTCATGTGAGATTTATAAGTACTATACTTATGGTTTCCCTTAGGATAACCTATAATTGGCACTTATCCAATTTGGGTTCTTAGTTTGGTATCATCCAAACGTTATGCCTAGCATACCCAAATTATTAGGAATGAGAAACCATGTTTCTTTCTTGTTCATATCCTATATGATATATGTCAAACAGATTTATATGGAACCTTATTCTAAATAAGTTTTGCACTGTTAACACATATCCTGTTGAAGGAAATGATAGCTCAGAGCGACTCATAATTTAACCTTATCTTGTCCAACAAAATTCAGTTTTTAGTTCGGACACACCGTCAAACTGACGTGTCTCGGGAGGAGTCCTCATCTGAAAGAATACCATACTCTTTCATGTATGTATGAAACTTAATGCTTAAGCATTTTCATTACAGTCTTACCGTGACGGTATAATACTATAGCCGATCTGTTTGTTTACTTCGTGTCGAAACTCTAAAAGTTTCTGATCTGTGTTCTTCAAAAGAAACACATAACCATAACGTGATGCCACATCCGTTAAGGTCACGAAATATTCATGTTCACATCTAGCCTAGCTAGATATGGGCCCACTAACTTCACCATGAATAGGGCTAACAGATCGGTGGCACTTACACTATTACCAAGTAAACAGTGTTTTATGTACTTTACCTAATAAACTAGATTCGTAGACTTTATTTGAATAGTCAAATCAGTCCTAGTACCCACTCTTCAAAAGTGTGGATATACGAGTCTTGTTTTATTGTGTCCAAGACAACAATGCCACAAATAAGTCTCTACTTGATCAAATCAATATGAGCTATTTATTTGTCATTTTATATGTTTTGAGATTTTAATTATATTCAAAATATAAATTCGGTTATTCACATCTAATGTGTTTATCTCAGTATCATCTTTATATAATGAAACACTTAGTGTTCTAGAATATAAAGGTTTATCCACAATGGATTAAACACTGATATAGAGATAATGTCTCTAGTCAAACTAGTTACATTATAACAGTTCCTAATTTAAGTACACACCCGAAGGGTAGTTCCTAAACTTAGGTATCTACGGTCGAAACAACGACTTTCGTCCCGTTTCCGATTCGCAGAGAAATCTCGGCTTGAAGTCAGTATCCAGCTCATAGCGGATTCTGAACATCAATACATATATATTATGTACCACACTAAGTATTTAAAATCCAATTTCAATACTAGTTGTGAACATAACTTTGACAAACATTTTTAAAGTCAGAGCCTTGCCCTTTCTTTAATTCCTTCATGTCTGCCATATCCAAATGGTAGTCACTTTGGGATATGTCAATTATCCTTTTCAATATTTCAGGAACCTTAGGCCAAGCCTTGGGTTTTTAGAATATCGAAACAATGTGCACCTCGTGCTACATGCCCAATTGCAAACTTTGACTTTTTCTCCTCTAGAATAGTCAATTAATTCTCCAAGAATTATTTATTGCAATTTTAATACTTATTAAATCTAAAATTAGATTTATGACAAGTATATTAAATTAAACACTAAAGTCATCATCACATAAACCTTCCAAAGATTTTATGCTCTACTTATTTTGCTTAATTTTGGGCTTAAGGTATAATAAGTTATTTTATCAAATAAAGTAACCTATTATTTATTCCCAATTTGAAAATTAAATCATTTAAAATATTTTAATCCCAGATTAATTTTAAATATCCAACTTTTCAATTTTATCTTGATTACAATAGTCCAACTATTTAATCAACGATTAGTGGTACTATATATATTATAATGATTATAATAGTCCAACTATATAATCAAATATAATCCAAATTAATTAACCTCAATTACATTGATTACTATAATCCAATTATAAAATCAACTGTAAACTGAAATTAATTAATTCAAATATATTGATTAATATAATCCAATTATATATAATCAACTATAATACAGTCCAACTGTTTATTAAAACAACATTAAGTATTAGTCCAACTAATACTTTTAATATATGACGAGTGATATTTATTTGAGCGCGTATGGCGAGTAATTGAACGAATATTGCAAATTCAATTCTTGCCTCCCACTATTTTTCGTCGAGCCTTTAACCCTCTGTCGAGTACTCGGGAAACCGTGTTTCCTAGTGGGCTAGGATCCCGTTAAATATCACACAATCTTGACTTTGGCCAACAAATTGTATGATAATTAACTAGGTAGATCTCTAAGATCAATTGGATCTAATCCAATTCATAGATCCAGTAGGTGGACATACAAGTCCGAAACATATATCTTATATATGCCTATATATCTAATATATACCCTAACCTTTTTCCTCTGAATCAACTAGGCCTTGGCTTTGGCACAACAAACCTGATGATCCCAGTCAAGCGTGGACCCATTGACCATGGAAGCTTCGTAATCAATGTCGTTGGACAAGAAGTGGTCTTGACTTTGGCCAACAAACCACAACTTGGACAAGACACCAATATGGAACAAAGCCTCGTGATTCAAACACATCTTCGACGGACAATGGCTTGACTTTGGCCAACAACCCATGCCAATCTAGGATCTTGAGCAAGAATCACTCAATGAAAGGAAAAGACGCATGATATTTGATGAGGGCTTTTCGCGTGCAAATTGGCTACCAATTTAATTATCTTTGTTAAGGTCTCATCATCATACACCCTTAAACATGCATTCTAAATACATATTAAAGCGCATATGAAATAAAATAATAATGATATGCGGATGGATACTTAACACATTGATCCTAGATCAAATCTCTCCCTTTCTCACTCAAGCTAGCACTTGTATTACTTCTACCCGTTACACTACACTTCTAAAGAAACCTCATTTACATTGAGGGGAATAGGTGAGAAGAGAATACAAAGAGAATAGAGGTGATAAGACTGGACACGTAGGTCCAATTTAATAAATCGAATTTATTACAACAATTTCCAAAATTGCCCCACCCGACTAATATCCATCCGATATACATTATTCATTCATCACAACCACGTATTCACACATAAGCATGCTATCAATCAATCTAATCAAATTAATTAATCTGATAATTATGTGATCATCCAATGTTCAAACAACGATTTGATTTTGCTCGAGTCAAACTCGTTTTTGCGAATAAGTACTCAAAGTACGAATTCATGAATTAAATTAAACTACAACATTAAATCCAATTTAACATGTATTTAATACTAATTCACCATTCAATTCCAAATTAAATATTACACTTTATTTAATAAACCTTTAACGACTTAAATTCCAAATTTAATCGTGTCGGGTCTCAAAGCCCGATTAACGTCCAACGTCAATTCAATTCAAGTCTAATGGGCTTTAATTAATTTCTTTAAGGCGTGGGCTTCGGCAACCAAAGCCCAATCAAGGAGTAACCCCATAAGCCTAGAAATCAATTTAGGCCCATTAGGCCCAATTAAACTTTAAAGGTTTATAAGTCGCATTTGGGCTTAACGGAAGTGGCTTTGGGCCCAATTGGATCCAATCCATTTGGCCTAAATCCAACTTTGTACAACAAAGCCCAATAAGCCCATTTACAACATAATAAGCCCAAATCCAATTTAAGGCCTAAATAACTAAATTACATGAATCCAATTCCGCAATTTAATTACCTAAAGTGCATTACATGATTAATCACCCAAATCAATATTTCCAAAACATGAAATTAGTCCAATTAATCATGCTCATTATCATCATCACATGTCCAACACATAAATGAAAAAATCAAACCCATTACATGCTTTTAAGTCTCGGCCAAGGAGGGATTTTGTGTCCGATTTGGTTTCAATCCAATCGAACCCACAATCGACATCAAATCACCATCCTAAATGATTTCCAATACATCCAATGTTCAAAAATCAAAATACCAAGACATTATAGGGCAATATCCAATTCGGCCAACATGATTAATTTGGGGATTTATGTTCAATTCAAAATCCAATCCAATTAGTTTCAAATTAACATCATCCTACATGATTCTAACTCATCCAATGAATCAAAAATCAAAAATCCAAGATTTCCAAAATACCCAATACATTCGGCCAACATAACATTTTGGGGAAAATTATTCCAAATCAATTTTCATGAAATTGATCCAATCAACTTTCAATACAAACACATTTAAGCATATTCATCAATCCAATTTCACAAAATCATGCTCAAATTCAATTTGCCCAAATTTTAAGCCCTAAAATTTTCATGCTCAAACCTAGGCTCTTGATGCCATTGTTGGTTTCTATTAAGGTCCCGGATCGATTATAAGCATGAAAAACATTGCGAATACATATCGACGAAGTTGCGGAATACTCACATCGATCGGTTGAGACGATTTGAAGACGAATGAAGCCAAAAACGCTCACTGGTTTGGCGCCACTGCTGTGCAGAATTCTTCACTGGTTTGGGCAGTTTCGGATCTCATTTTGAAGCTCCAAACTTCGTCGAATGGATCCCGCCTCATGGGTGAACCTCCCTAACACCTTCGCAAGTCCCGTAAGTGTGCTAGCACTTGCGTTTTTGCAACAAAAACCACTCATTGCTTCCCTATGGCTCACGGCAGTGAGCTGAAATGGAAGAGAGGAAAAACAGCCCATTGGGCGTGAGAAAGAGAGGAGGAGAGATGGAGAGAAAAATGTGTAATTAGTTAGTAAAGCATTTCCAAAATGCCTTATATATTTTTCATAAAAATATATTAAACATTTACCAAACAATTAATTAAAATCAATTGGTAAATACTTTCCACCAACTTACACTATTTCACCTAAAACCATCAACTATTCATTTCACTTTATTAAAGTGACATGTAGTCTATCAATCAATCAATCACATCAATCAATCAATCAATCACTCAAAGTGACTTTTGATTTGACGCTTGATGTGACGAATGATTTGACAATTGATGTGACTTGCGTCGCCGCACTCGAACTCAAAATACGAATGCGCTCGCAATCACACTCGGGCTCGGGTTCGCTAATTCCAAATTAGCGAGTTTTCCGTTGCGTCGTAATTAAATGATTACGCCTAGCGAATTCACTATTCACGTCGCTAACGAATTAATTCTAAATTAATTCGTTCGCCCGAATTAAAATCTAATTTTAATTCTGCGTCGAAATCTAATTTCGTTTAATATATTGAATATATTAATTTACCGATTAATTCCAAATTAATCATTCTCTCTCTTTAGACGATATTCTATCCTAGATAAAATATCTCCGTAATTAATCCTAGATTAATTTTCTCTCTCTTCTATATAATCCCAGATTATTAATGAGTGCGAGTTATGCGTCATCGGTGTATTATCGGGAAGCGACCCATGAGATCCCCGGATAAGTCGGCAGTAAATACGGTCGTCGGAGTATCCGAATCACGTATGTACCTAGTACTACGTTCTACCGATTTACGAGACAAGATCGGCTTCTAGCAAAGCACGAAGTCTACCCAATTCTCCGGTCATATTCATCTAAGAATATTTAAGATCTATATCAAGCGTAGTATACCAAGTATCGTGTATATCGGCCCAGTATCGGATAGTCACGTGCTAGGGCTGGGGCTGGATAAGTGTCTGCCCCGTCCGAAGCACATGTCGGATGTCTGGTAACTAGTCTCTATAATCGGATATACATGACCTTGTCATAATATCCCGATGGCCGGCCAGCACTTAAGAGCACTAATACCGTATCTTGCGTGACATCATCTCCACTATGACTGGAGTGATACTTCCGTCTTGACATCACACCCAATATTCTACGATTCTCAATATACCCAGCATTGGCGTACACAGAACCGGTTAGAGTCCTGGACGACCTCAACTAAAGCATATTGATTGTCGTAAGCATTAGCGGTGCAAGTCTCAGGTTAAGACCATACACACCTACCCTGATGTCGGACTCCCATAGACACATAGTCATAATACCAATGGGATTCCGAGGGGTCTATCCAGAGCGAAGCTATTTCCCGTACCATCGGTGAAACACAACCTCCTATCGCACTTGCATAAGTATCCAATACTTATATGAGAACTATGCCGTTGTGCCCTCACAACGCGCACAAGTGCAATACTAGCCTATTCCGCATTATCGATGTCCAGTCTCGATAATACTCCGGCTAGGGATATTTAATGATTAATCCTTCGTGGACTGATACTGTCTCATATCATTCTCAATCCAGGAACTAATCATAGGGACCTCTCTTCATTTATATATCTAAGGTGATCTAATCACAAATGATGAGAGTGCAATTTCCTTGTCATATAGTTAATTTGTACAACAACACTATGATTTGTACAAATAGTGACGCTATGGGTCATATTATCCAACATCTATGATTACCTCATTCGGACAAAAATTCTACCTCTAGAAATTTTACGAAGCGAGCTACGAACACATTTCGATGATCGGTATCATAGAACAAATATCCTTTCATATTTGAAGGATATCTAACAAACCTAAACTTTTGCCATCGAGGCGAAAGCTTATCTGGCTGAGCCATCCTACCATAGGCAGGACATCCCCAAATCTTAACATAATTAAGATTTGGTTTCTTACCAGTCCATATCTCATATGGAGTTGTAGGAACAACCATGGAAGGAATCTTATTCAAAAGATGAGCAGCAGTTAAAAGAGCATAACCCCATAAATAATAGGGCAAATCTGTAAAACTCAACATCGATTGAACCATATCCAATAAAGTCTGATTTCTCCTTTTGGACACTCTATTGTGCTGTGGAGTACCCGGAGGAGTATATTGAGCGAGAATCTCATTCTCCTTTAAATAATCGGTGAACTCACCACTCATAAATTCACTGCCTCGATCAGATCGAAGACATTTAATATATTTACCAATCTATTTTTCTACTTCATTTCGGAATTCCTTGAACTTTTCAAAGGTTTCCGATTTCTGTTTCATCAAATAAACATAACCATACCGTGACGAATCATCGGTAAAGGTAACGAAGTAGGAAAAACCACTGTGAGCAGTGTGACTCATAAGACCACATACATCAGAATGTATAAGTTCCAATAAGTCAGTGGCTCGGTGTCCTACACCCGAAAATGGGGCTTTGGTCATTTTACCCCGAATACAAGAATCACAAGTTGGATAAGGTTCAATGGTAAGATCATGTATCAAACAATTCCTAACCAATTGGGTTAGGCGTTTCACGCCTATATGACCCAACCTCATATGCCACAGTTCAGTATTATTTATATCAGATACTTTACGTTTATTAATACCAACATTAAGAGTGAGGTATGCAAAATATAATGACCATGCTCATTTGGACAAATAAGGATCTGGACATTATATCTATCATATAAATATAAAGAACAATTCTTAATATTTACATTATAGCCATCAGTATCTAATACAAAAATTGATAAAATGTTCGCTACACATCCTGGTACAAAAAAGCAGTCATGCAATAAAAGGTTCCCACTTGACATGGGAATCTCGCATAAGCCCACAGCAACTGCATCCGAAGAGTCGCCACTCCTGAATCTCAATTGCATTTCCCTAGATTTTAGCCGTCTACTTTCCTTCCGCACTTGCAACAAATTGAAAATGTGAATTGGACAAGCAGGATCTAAAATCCAACTGGACGACATAGCTTCACAAGCTAATGAGATATCAATAATGGTAAAAATAAAAGTACCTGAAGTAGATGCTCTTTCCTTTCTGATCTGGGCCAGTTAATCAGAACAGTTCCTTTTCCAATGGCCGATCTTGCTGCAGTGGTGGCTGTAGACATTGCATTTTTTCATGAGCCCGACGATGAGCCTCGTATGGAGGCACTACCTGAAAAGTTACGGAAGTTGCAAAAAATGAATGCCGGAAGGAAAGAAAACCTCTAAAATCAGCACCTCATTGGATTCAGACTCACTAGTCAGCCTCAGATTCGCTCAGTCGGTTTCTACTTCAAACCTTAGCCTCAGACACGCCCTTGCACCCTTCAACTCCGGCCCATCCACACGGCCCAAAGCCCATGCAACCCACCATACACACGCCAATAGGCCCATGAAAACCTACCATGCAAGCCCAAATCTTCCCAAATAGATAAAATCCCATGCATTCCACATGCTCAAATTCCATCATCAACACTTTCCAATTTAACAAGATTTGAAATCCTATGAAATTCACATGCCAAAATTTCCTCATCAACATTTTCCAATTTAACAAGATTTGTGATCCCATCCTCACCAATTAACAAGATTTGAGATATCCTCATCCCCAAATTTAGAGATTTTGTCCCCAAAATAATTTAAGAAAATATCTCCCAAATAAACTTGATTTATTTCCTTGTTTAGGAGATCCTTTGTCATTATAAAAGAGAGACCAATTCTTCAAGTTGATGGGGACACTTTTGAGAGAGATACACAACACTTCACAAAGCAAAAACCCCAAGCCTCTCTCTCTTCTTCACCCTTAGACTCAAACGACAAAGACACAAAACCAGCCAACCCTCACCAGAAAAAAAAAACAACGAACAACAAACTGCCCACAAACTGTGAACAACAAACACAAACAAACCAAGCCAAAAACGTGAAGACAAACAAAACCAACCAAGACCTTAAGCCCACCACCGACCAAAACAATCCTTAAGCCCCATACAACCGAACAAAACAGCACAAGTAACAATGGGCAGCACGTGAAAAATAGTGAAATGGCGTGAATAATCAAAGCAATAGTGGGCAGCACGTGAAAAACCAATAGTAACGTGAACCAAAAAATCAAAAACAGCGTGAACGAAGAACAACCAAAAGCAGAATGAACCAAAAACAACAAAGCAGCGTGAACGAAGAACATCCAACCAGCGTGAGCCAAAAACACCAAAAACCAACCAAAAATAGTCCCAAAATAGCCCCTCAATAACCGAAACAGTCCCAAAAATACAACTAAAAATAGTCCCAAAATCACCCAAAACAACCGGCCCAAAAACAGTGAAGAAACCGCAAAAATAGCAGTAAAAACAACCCTTAAAATCGCAAAAATAGCAGCCAAAATAGCAACCAAAACAGCAGCCAAAACAGCAACCAGAGAAACAACAAATAGCAAACAACAAACAGAAATAGCAAACAACAAATAGCAAGCAGAAAATAGCAAAACATCGGGTGAAACAGTGAACCAGAAACAACAAACAGCGAACAAACTTCAATCCTTCCGGCGACGACATAACGCACTTCCGAGAAGCAGCTTAAAAGGTAAGACCTGATGACACCCTTACCTTATTTATTCTTATAGTTTTGGACACGGCATGCTTGGCTGGATGTGAAATACGTCCAGCCGGGTATGCGAAGTCCTACATTAAAGACGGCCAAATTTCTGGTCACACTTTTCTTTATTTCGCATTTTATTTTGTTATTTATTTATCCATCGTTATTTTACTATTTCGCATTTAGTTTGGTATTTATTTTTTTATTTTTATTTCTTTTTACTTCGCCTTTATTTTATTTGTTCATTATCCGCATATACTTTATTTTATTATTATTTTATTTACATTGCATTAATGTCTATGTGTGTTACTATCCCTTGCGGTATATCGGATGAAAACCCAGACATAAATTACGTAGCCGAATCCGAATGGATGATAGTGTGGTTTGTACTTGGGATACAACTCCACTTACCACTCGGGAAATATTCATGCAACCGTGATTAACCCCCTCTTTCTTTATTATTTATTTATTGACGCTTTATTTGCTTTTGATTATTATGATTCTTGTTATTGTACCTTGTATTTCTAAATTTATTTCACTTTTATTTATATTAATGTTTATGGGTGTGCAAATTTGTGTGTTTATTTGAATTATCTTGCATGAACTACATAAGACTTGGTTATACCATTGTGTGAACCCGTCCATTATACTGGCATAAGTAAGAGACCATTCTGAACCTCACGGTTTGAGGTCTTCCCTTGCGAGGGGTGAGTGCGGCCTTAAATCTTTTCCCAGTTCACACTGGGTGACGACTCATTTATTCTCCAGTTTAGTCCCCCACGGGCTACTCCGTACTCTCTACGGGCTGCGAGCCCAACAGTGTCGTGGTCGCCTAATATCATAGGCATAGTGGTAAACTCCGCTTCGCTCCTACAGATGGCGACTCCACTGGGGATAGATAATCGCCCCGAAACAATGCCTTGTAGTGTCCGTGGCTTTGGCTTTGGTTACCCAAGTCTCATATATTTTGCATACCATTTTTACCCTGATGGCGTCATGTATCGTGAAGTCGCTTTCTCTCAAGGCGGCGGATCGTTATGTGATGACCATCACTCATTAGCACGTACCCTAGGGTATAAAAAAGGCACGCTCACTTGGTCGCTCGAACCCTTAAGTATGGAGACCTAGTTGTGAGCAACCCTTCGCCGGTGGGAGCCTTTATCCATACCCTAATCAGCCCACTTATGAACCATAGTTATATGTCCTCTATAAGCTACCCCTACGCTTGTGTTTGAGACCATTATCGTTTGGATCCATTTGGACTTCTCGTCATATGATATGAACTTGTTGGGCCATTTAAACTGAGACGAGTTTGTATCTTATGATGTTTTGGCCAAAAGTTTTCAAAATGACAATGGGCCATCTTGTGTTTGGGCCCCATATCATTTGAAGTTATTTAGCCACTTTATCGCAAAAGTGTAAACCTGTTGGGCCTTTTCAACTGGGACAAGTTTGCACCTCACGATAATCTGATTGAACACTTTAAAATGATAACGGGCCAACTTGTATGAAAACCTTGATGGGCTTAGAAGGTCCAAACATGATCCGAATATTCCAAAAGCATGAGTCTGATATCCGCACTGGCTTTCATCCAGAAAGGGTACACCTTGTTATGACATATTTGTATACTTCTGGATATCTCCAGATCCATCCCCACAACCGTGATTACCAAGGGCCCAATTCGTCGTTTCTAGACAATGGCACGATCCCCATAATAGGCTTAGTCAATATTGTAAATGGGCGGTCTTTGTCTTTTACCGATGGAAAGGGACTGAGGTAGCCAAAGTTCACACATGTAGCATATGAGAGAATGATTTTGTGTACCCCACATTGGTGCATGAAATGAGCCATACCTATGGCATAAATGGACTTACCACGACTGTGGGAGGAATAAGGTCGGAAGGATATATGTTGTTTTGATAACCACATGCATCTCATGTATACATGTATCATGTTAAACCCTAGTTTTAAAAGCCATCATAGATATCTGTTGGGTTAGAAAAGAATGAAGACTTGTCAAGAAGGGGATATAAAGCATGGATGCGTCAGGCAGTGAAGGTGTCCAACATCAAAAATATTTTTTTGAATCCAAGTCTTGATTTTAAAGACTCATATGGATTTGGGTCCGGACCCGGGTTCACATAATTTTGGATCATGATACCCAAAACCAGTTTATGTAAAAAAAATTAAAAAAATTAAATATAATTTAGGATATTTTATGAAGTTAAATGGTAATTTTAACATGGATCTGATTAGTCTTAATTATATTTTAGTGAATTTCAATTTGGGTATATTTTAGTGAATTTGAATTTGTGATAATTCGGGATTTTTCATAATGTTAATTGATAAATTTAAAATTTTATTATTTTCATGCGGTTCTAAATCTGAATCCGGGTATACTCTCGTCCAGATCTGGATAACTTTTCTCGGGTCAAGACTCGACCTCAGGAAGTGAAAATCATTTCCGGACCCGGACCCGGGTTCGAGTCAGGAGTTTTCCATCCCTAAGGGTCGTATGGTGGATATAAGAGTACTTATTGTTAGACATTGGTTTCAGGCTCATGTCCATAGTAAGATGAGCATTCCCCAGAGCATGGTCAGCACCCAACTCTTGCAGTATTTCGAGCTTAATTTGGATGACAATATGGAGTCTTTTGAGTATTCGACTATTATTGACCAGAGGATCATGCGATCGATGAGCATATATTGCATAAATACATATGATGTTTTCATGACAGATATAAAAAAAATAACTTATATATTTTATTGACAAAGTGATTCATTCATTTAATTCTTTTATTTATCTGTTTCATAGGTCGATGTGCTACGCAGAACCAGCCGTCACATGTTGATTATTCTCCATCTCACCATTCAGTAAGCTCAGATGACGCTGACTCATCTCACACTTGTCATCCTGTAGCTGATGGTGATCCTATAATCACTTTGTTACGTGATCGCGTCATTTCGATAGATGAGGGTCAGACGAGGATCGATGATCGACATAAGAGATTAGAGGATCAGTAGAAGAGGATGAAAGATTGACAGAAGAGAATATAGCGTATATTAGATGAAGTGTTAGAGCTTCCGGTGAGGATATCAGCTGAGAGGGATCATGAGCCTAATGATGTACTAGCTGACATTAATTTTGATGATTTGTAGTTTTATATTATTTTTCATTTTGATGTATAGTTAAATCTTTTTATTTCATTTATCAATATGATTTTTACATATAAGTCCCAAAAGAAAAAAATAAATTACAAATCATATATTATATTGTATAAAAAATTTACAAATCATATATTGTAAACAAATAAATAAATAAACTGAAATAAAAAATAAAAAATATAAATATATAAAATATAAAATATAAAAAAAAAACTTAAAAAACTTCGGAGATCCGAAAAAGCCAATTCGGATCTCCTAAAAACTTCGGAGATCTTTCAATTATTCGGATCTCCGAAATTTGAAATAAAAAAATAAATAATAAATAATAAATAAATAAAATTAAACCTTCGGAGAACACGAGGTAGACTTCGGAGAAGTGAGATTCTCTGAATTCTACTTCGAAAAAGTTTGACATTTTGACAAAACACAAACGTTGTGGCTCATTTTGACAAATGACAGAGTTTTTTTTGGGCTAATTTTGTTAATTTCCCTTTTTTATTTTTAGAAAAATATGAATATGTTTGAGTTAAGACGAATATCAAAATAGTTTGAAATTATATATTTAAACAACAAATTTGTTGCCCTTTAAAGTATTACAAACATTATAAGTTTCACAAGTTAAATGTTTCATATAATTTGAATAAATTTGCTTAACAATTCAAAAAGTATGATATCAAATTATTTAAAGTTAAAAAAATATATATATATTTAACAAGAAATAAATAAAATGATTCATAACGAATTCAAACCTAAAATAAAAAATAAAAAATAATGGAGCCTTAAACAACTAGAAGCAATTTAAAATTAATATAGATTAGATAATTTTTCCCTACATAATTTAATTTAACTAGTACATGACCAGGTTAATCATATATTTTAGATAGTGTTCTTGTAAATGTTCCGGATCTTGTCGGATTTATAGTTTAATTGAGATAATTGATTTACTTAAACGTAATATTTATGTCTCATTCGTTTGTCTCTCATTTCTCAATTAATATTTTTAATTAACTGTGTAAGAGATAATAGTTAGAGTTTCTATCCTAAAACACAGTCAATAATAAAAAATTCATGAAATAAAAAATTTATAAAAATAATTCAAAATAAAATAATAAATAACAATAGACCTGATAGACGGCTACTATTTAGGTTTCTAATATGAGATTAAATTTTTATATTTTAATAGGTTTTTTTTTATTTTAATAATTTAATAATTTATTATTTTAATTTGATAATTTAATAATAAAAATATCAATAGTAGAGATTATGTGCCACATATTTTTATTTTTTATTTTTATAGAAGATTATATTATATCTTCTTATTATAAAAGAAGATTATATTATATATTCTTATTATAATAGATTATAAAAAAAATTAATGGTAGAGATTATGTATCATGTGACGCTATTAGAAAGATTAAAAATGTTTAACTTATATATATATTCTTTGTCGGATTATCTGTGATATTATTCAAAAATTAATCAGATAGTATATATTTTCTTGTTATAATATGGTTCTTATTTAATAGATTTATTAATTTAATTTTATAATTTAATAGTATTTTTAATTGTAATAAGATAGTATAATATGTTTTCTTATTATAATACAGTCCTCATAAAATTATAATAAATATTTTTATTGTAATAATTTTTTTTTATTTTTAATTTTATAATTTAATAATAAAAAATTAATTGTAGAGGTTAATTATAGAGAATAAGTGCTACATATTTTTTTTAATTTTAATAAGAGATTATAATATGGTATTTTTTTATTATAATAAGTTTCTTTATTTTAATTTTATAATTTAATAATAATAAATTAAAATATTAATTAATTAATTAAATTAATAGGTTTCTTACTTTAATAGTAGATTATGTTTTTATATTGTAATAAGTTTCTTATGTTAATAATTTATTATTTTAATTTTATAATTTAATAATAAAAATAATTGTAGAGATATTTTAATTTTATAATTAATAATAAAAAATTAATTATAGAGGTTAATTGTAGAGATTATGTGCTACATATGTTTTTTTTTTTTTTTATTTTAATGAGAGATTATAATATAGTTTCTTATTATAATAGATTTCTTTATTTTAATTTTATAATTTCATAATTTCATAATAATAAATTAAAATATTAATTAATTAATTAATGAAATTAATAAGTTTCTTACTATAATAGTAGATTATGCTTTTATATTGTAATAAATTTCTTATGTTAATAATTTATTACTTTAATTTTATAATTTAATAATAAAAAAATAATTATAGAGATATTTTTATTTTATAATTTAATAATAAAAAATTAAGTGGATAATTCAATAGTAAATTTTTATTTTATTGTAATATGATAGTCTAATATGTTTTCTTGTTATAATAGAATTCTTATAAAATTATAATATATATTTTTATTGTAATATAATTTTATTTAATAGATTTATTAATTTAATTGTATAATTTTAATATGAAACCGCCACATGGCGCGATGATGAGGCTTAAAAATATTTAACGTTTTTATATATATAATCGCTTGATTTTTTATTCTCTTATCTCCATGGCTCCTCAAGGTTTGAACCTATTTGACAATCTAAATAAAATTATTTGAAAATCACTCGTCTGATTACTTGCCAGAAAAATATTCATCCTAACATAAAATTAATCATAAACATTCAGATTTTTTGAAAGTTAATGAAATATTTCATTAATAAAACATCACAAATTAATGAAATATTTCATTAATAAAACATCACAAAAATGTAGATATACGCTTATTATGGCTCGATTACAAACTTATGATATCCTAAGACTCGAACGTAGTTAGGACGGAGTCTAACAACATTGTTGACGGTGGATTTTGGTCTCAGGGTAATACGGGAATATCACCTCCGAGGGAACCCTCCTTCAACTGTGAATTTGTTTGGTTATGCGGGAAACCAAAAGCAAACTTAGCGGAAAACAAAGAAATACGCCAATCAGACAAGGTGATTTAACGTGGTTCGGTGGACTTTGAGATCCGACCTACGTCCACGGACAAGAACAGGATGGTACTCTTTTTATTACTAAAATACACCTCTCAGGCCTCTCCTTTGCTCTTACAAATTGGAACTTTATGACTCTAATCTCTCACTCTTGTGATGATTTTCAGATGTCCCTTTACACATGCCTACCCTCCTATTTATAAAAAAAGAAATCGACTCCTTCTTTTACAAGGATTCCTAGTTGAGTCAATCTCCTTCTTTCACAAGGGTTCCCAATTTCAAACTACCTTTACTCCCTTTATCCTATCAAGATACTAATTTCGTCAGTTTTTCCCGTGAAAGTAGGATAATTTGTCACATTATCCGCAAAAATAGGATGCTCTACCTTCCTGAACACGCCTTGCTATCTGGTCGGTATTCATGAGGTCGGCCATGGCAACCTTTTATGCGAGAATGTTCTTGCCGTCCTCTATAATGTCCGGTCATCTGAACCAAAGTGGTCGGTCTTCTCATGATGTGGTCGGTCTTCATATGATGTGGTCGGTCTTCATATGATGTGGTCGGTCTTCATATGATGTGGTCGGTCTTCATAGATGTCAAAGAGAAAGAATTTACCCTTTTGTCCTTGTCGTGCTGTCTTAAATACTGTAGTGCTTGAAAACACCATCAACATCTGTCCCCTAGTTCTGGTTCCAACGAGTATGCGAGTTGGTACCGGGAACTATATGAAGAGGGTGTGCTGATTGTCCTTGCAGGTAGTCGTCCTAGAATGCAAAAAAGAATCTTCTTGCCGTTTCATTCATCTTTCCTCGAGACGCACAACCGTCATGTCTTCTTAAATGCCCATCAAATCAACTTTAGGGTTTCTTCTAACTTTCGACATTTGTCAAACATCCGCTGGGTTCCCGCCAAAACCGACGGTGATGTGCATCCCAGTCATGACTATAAGAGAACGAGGGTTTCACTGTTCCATTTTTTCGGCAATTTCTCCTTCTCTTCTGTAATTTCTTTACGATCCTTTCAACTCCGTGTTCTCGAAACTCGATCGCGGTCTTCATCCTTTTTTCGTTGCCGAGCACCTAAGGAACGAGCATCACCGCAGCGTATAACCTCCTGCTTCCGAGAAGAACAAGTAAGTCTTCTGAGCGATCTTCCTTCTTTTTGTGTTGTGTTGTGATTCTATTTGCTTATTTTGCTTAGGGAGAGACTTGTGGTTTTGTTGGGTCTTGCTTTAGGGCACTTCTTTAGAGACTCCATATCTAGTTTAGCACGGGCACCGTGGGTAGCTTCTCGTAGACTGATTCTTCCCCCTTCTCTGTTTTTCTGGGTGTCAGGGATGTCTGACAGTAATTCTTCCTCCGAAAGGCCTGCCAAAATCTCAACTCCCCCTGCTGAAGAGCTTTCCTCGGGCTCAGGGGCGCCCAGTGTAGAAGATCTCGACACTACCCCCACCCCTTCTGAGGTCGAAAATGACTCCTATCATCAGAGGGTTCCTCGGAAGGACCCAGAGCCTGGAGAACTTGGGTCGTCGGCTCTGGATATGAACCGTCCTTCTAAGATAACCGAGGATGATCTGGCGCTATTGCGGCAACGATACAGCATCCCAATAGACATTGCTCTTGAAGTTCCTGGCCCAATGGATCGTGCCAGTCAGCCTGACGAGGGCTCGGTGGCACTTCTTCCTGTTTTTCTTCGAGTGTGGGCTACGTCTGCCGATGCAACGTTACTTTGCTTGGATGCTTGCTGAGATGGAGATTGCCCCTTGCCAATTAAGCTTAATAGCTGGAGGATTCTGGCCGGCATATACGTGGTTTGGCATCGGGCATGGTTTGGGTGACCTCTCTGCCTACGACAGCTCGTCCAATCTCGTCCAGAAACTTCCTGACTCTAACAAGAATTTCAAGGACTTTTGGTTCTGGGCAACTGGGGATTGGGGTCGGGTCCTGAGATCGTTTGAGGAGGATGTCTCGGTTCCAGACGTCTTCAGGGCTGGAGGTTAGGAGTCTAACGCCCCTTCATTCTTTCTTTGTTCCCGTTCTCTAGTTTCTTTTAGGTTTTCTAACTTCTCTTGGTTCCTCCCAGCTTGTTGGCGAGATGCTCCCAAGGTTTCTCGTCAGGTTCGGAGGCGGGTACATTGGGCTCGGGGGTATGCTGCTCATTGGAAGAAGTTGGTTAATGATGCGGCCTTTGTTGATTCGGGCCTTATTCGGGCCGCCCCTCCGGAGGCCTCGGGTCGGATTGGTGGAGGTCTGCTGGATGCTTGTTTGTTTACGTGTTTTGATGCTTTTGTTATGTTCTCGGATCTTGATTTCTTTTTCTTCCTCTTTTTCTTTTTTGCAGGTATGTCGAAGAGGCCAAAGTTTCTTGAGAAGTTGGCCGGTACCGTGAAGAAGGCCGGCCATGCTGATGCTGAAGCTTCCCGGGCACGGACTGATCTTGCTGAGAACATATCTTCTGGACAAGTCCAAACAAGTGCTCGGGGACTATCCTCACCTTCTGGCGGGCAATCATCAGGATCTGCTCACCTTGCCAGTCCGCCGAAGCCTTTTAGGAAGAGGAGGCGTCAGTTCGGGACCGAGGAGACCGAGTTGGCCCAGGAGGGAGAAGACGAGGGAGCTGCTCCAGTCAAGAGGAAGGACATTCGTAGGGGGAAGAAGTCCTCTGAAAGCTCCTCCAGGAAACGGAAGGGCCCTGTGGTCCTCGGGGTGGATGACTTGGGAGAAAGCATCCGGGGGGCCACTTCTCATTTAGTGCCGGCTTTCAATGAGTTGGCCGAGGTGATTCCCCCGGGGGAGGTCTCGAGGTACGAGGATGTATCTCCCGAGGGTGTTGTGACTGAGATGAGTTCTCAGATGGCGAAGGTATTTTCACTCCCCTTTCGGTTTTTTTTGGGTCTCGGTTCTCTTTTTTTTTTTTTTTATTGACTCTTTTCTCCCTTTCTGTGTGCAGGCCAACTACCTTATGGCTAAGAACAAAGGTCTTCTTCTGACTTTGCTGTCCGAGGGCGGTCAGGCCAGAGCCCAAGGCTTCAAAGTCGTCTCTCTGAAGTGGAGGCAAAGTTGGCTGACCGGGAGGAGGTGATCAAGAATCATGAGGCGGCCGCTGTCGAGAGCTTCAAAGCGAATAAAGCCCTCAAGGCAGCTGCTGTGCTGGAAAGGAAACTTGCTGATAGTGCCCGGGAGGATCTGAAGGCTGCCCAATCTGAAATTGGGGTTCTGAGGGGGAAGGTAGCCAGTGCTGAGGCCAAGTTGAAGAGCAAAGATGAGGAGGTTGCTCGTGCCCGAGACAGTCTTGAGAGGAAGAAAACCGAGCTTGAGGAGAGGGAGATTGATCTCGAGGAGAGAGAGACCGAGCTGGAGAAGAGAGAAGCTGATCTCGAGGCCGAGAAGGAGGTCATCCGTCTCGAGGGAGTTGGCGATTGTGCCGAGATGATACCGATGGTGCTGCCGAGCCTGAATATGGACCCTATCTACGCGGCTATCAGTTACTGCAAAGGGGACATTTCCGAGGAAGAGTTTCGGAAGTGGATCCCTCCCCCACCTGAGGAGGTGATGGATCCCGCCCCCATCTCGGTTGTTCCGGCTCCCGAGGTTCCTCCAGAAGAAGGATCGGAGATCCCTGCTGCGGACGAGGACTGCCTTGAGATTCCTCCTCCTGTTCTTGAAGCAGAGGCTGTCCCTGCTGCCGAATTTGAAACCGTTGCTCCTCCTACTGACGCCGAGGTCGAAGTCGCAGCTCCTCCTCCTGATGCCGAGCCGCTCCTTCCGCCATCTGAGCCAACTGAGGAAGAAGTTCCTGCCCCTGCGCGGGATGAATGAGAAAGGGTAACCCTACCGGGGCCCTATGTACACTTAACTTGTTTTTTTGTAATAATATTACATTATTTATGTATATTATATTTACACATTTATGTCTACTTATTTCTTTCTTCTTCTTCTTTTCCTTTTATGCTTCTTGTTATCCCAGCAATTTTAAGGCCCATCAGGGGTCAGCATGAGTCAGAGGGGTCTGGATTGACCCCGGGAAGAGTGAGGCATTTGGACCCGGGGGAATGTTATGTCCCCGGTCCGGAGAGAGCGACTTGGTGGGGCGTATCTCGACCCCGAGCTGAGCGACTTGGGTTCTGGGGGAATGTTACCTCCCCAGACCAAAGAAGCTGACTCGGTGGGACGTAACCCGACCCCGAGTTGAGGAAAGACTTGGGTTCTGGGGGAATGTTACCTCCCCAGACCAAAGAAGCTGACTCGGTGGGACGTTGCCCGACCCCGAGCTGTTTGAATCACTTGGTCCTGGGGGAATGTTACGTCCCCAGTCCAAAGACAGACTCGGTGGGACATCGCCCGACCCCGAGCTGTTTGAATCACTTGGCCCTGGGGGAATGTTACGTCCCCAGTCCAAAGACAGACTCGGTGGGACATCGCCCGACCCCGAGCTGTTTGAATCACTTGGCCCTGGGGGAATGTTACGTCCCCAGTCCAAAGACAGACTCGGTGGGACATCGCCCGACCCCGAGCTGTTTGAATCACTTGGCCCTGGGGGAATGTTACGTCCCCAGTCCAAAGACAGACTCGGTGGGACATCGCCCGACCCCGAGCTGTTTGAATCACTTGGCCCTGGGGGAATGTTACGTCCCCAGTCCAAAGACAGACTCGGGGGACATCGCCCGACCCCGAGAGTGTTGAATCACTTGGCCCTGGGGGAATGTTACGTCCCCAGTCCAAAGACAGACTCGGTGGGACATCGCCCGACCCCGAGCTGTTTGAATCACTTGGCCCTGGGGGAATGTTACGTCCCCAGTCCAAAGACAGACTCGGTGGGACATCGCCCGACCCGACCCCGAGCTGTTTGAATCACTTGGCCCTGGGGGAATGTTACGTCCCCAGTCCAAAGACAGACTCGGTGGGACATCGCCCGACCCCGAGCTGTTTGAATCACTTGGCCCTGGGGAATGTTACGTCCCCAGTCCAAAGACAGACTCGGTGGGACATCGCCCGACCCCGAGCTGTTTGAATCACTGGCCCTGGGGGAATGTTACGTCCCCAGTCCAAAGAACCGACTCGGGGGACGTAACCCGACCCCGAGCTAAGTAAACAAGCGGCCTCAGCGGAACGAAATCCAGCCCCGATCCGTCGTTTTTCGAATTTAAAGGATTTCGTCAAAAAGGAATTTTTATTCATGTTTGGGGGCGGACCGCCCTTTTTACAACAGTTGTTCTGGTTCGGTGTTTTGTCCGGCTTCTGCAAAAAAGAAAATAGAAGAAAAGAAAGTTGATTCATGGGAAGTACTTTCTTAACATCTCGGCGTTCCATGGTTTCTTCAATCTCTTGCCGTCCAGACGCTCCAGGATGTAGGCCCCTGGTCTTACTATCTCAGTGATCTTGTAAGGTCCCTCCCACTTGGCACCTAACGAACCCTCTTCAGGTCGTCGGGTGTTCAGAGTCACTTTTCTTAGCACTAGATCACCTGGCAGGAAGGAGCGGGTCCGAACTCTCTTATTGTAGAATCGGGCCATTCTCTGTTGGTAGATGGCTGCTCTTACTGCTGACTGCTCTCTTCTTTCTTCGATCAGGTCGAGGTGATTTTTGATAAGTTCTTCGTTCCGTTCGTTTTCAAAGTGACGGACCCTGTGGGTTGATATTCCGATCTCTGCCGGGATGACGGCCTCACATCCGTATGATAGGGAGAAGGGTGTCTCTCCTGTTGAGTCCTTGAAGGTCGTTCGGTGTGCCCACAGTACCTCTGGTAGCTCCTCGACCCATAGGCTTTTGCTTGATCCGAGCCGAGCTTTCAGGTTTGACTTGATGGTTTTATTGGTGGCTTCAACCTGCCCGTTCGACTTGGGATGGGCCGGCGAGGCGAATTTTAAGGTTATCTGGAGGTCTTCACAAAGTTTTCTGAATCCCCTGCTGTCGAATTGCTTTCCGTTGTCGGTGATGATTGCCTGGGGGATTCCGAACCGGCAAATTATATTTCTCTTCAGGAACTCCGTGGCTTTCTTTTCCGAGATGGTGGACAATGGTTCTGCTTCTACCCATTTGGTAAAGTAGTCTATGGCCACGATTGCATATTTCGCCTGACCTCGTCCTTTCGGCATCGGCCCTATAATGTCTAGCCCCCACTGTGCGAAGGGCCAGGGGCTGGATATGGTGGTCAGCTGTTCTGCCGGCTGATGGTGGAGGTTGGCATTCTTTTGGCATCCCTCGCATTTCCGTGCTATCTTCACGCCATCCTCGTGCATGGTTGGCCAGTAAAATCCTTGCCTCAAGGCTTTGAAGGCGATTGATCTTCCCCCGGCGTGGCTTCCGCAGATGCCTGCGTGAATCTCCCTGAGCACGTAGTCTGCTTCTTCTGGTGCTAAGCATCTTAGGAGGGGTACGGTGTATCCTCTCCGGTAGAGTACTCCCCCAATTAGGGAAAACTTGGTGCTCTTGAACTTCAGCTTCCTGGCCTCCTTTTTATCTTTTGGGGTTTCTCCTGTTTCCAGGTACCTCCTGATCGGTTGCATCCATGAATCTTTGTCTTCTTCTTCTAGTACATCCACCTCTGTCTCCCCTATGCTTCTTTCTTGGAGGTATATAAGAGGGATTACCCTGGGGTTTTCTGTCTTCATTGAAGAGGCAAGCCTGGCCAGGGAATCTGCTTCGCAGTTGTCTTCTCGTCCGACCTGTTCGAAGAGTACGTTTCCCACTTTCTCCACCCACTTCTTTACTTCGGCTAAGTAAGCTACCATGGCTGGTTCTCTGGCTTGAAAATCTCCTTTCAGCTGCTGTATTGCTAGCTGAGAGTCACTCCTGATCACTACATTGTGGACTCCTACTACCGTACACAGCCTTAGTCCGGCCAGTATCGCCTCGTACTCTGCTTCATTGTTTGTAGTTTTGAAGGCGAATTTGAGGGCGAGCAGTATTTCTTCTCCCTTTTCACTTTTTAGTGCTACCCCTGCTCCGTATCCGTGCGAGCTTGCGGACCCGTCTACAGACATTTCCCACCTGTCTTCTTCTACGGCTAAGACCTGCGGTTCTGTGAGTTCTGCTATGAAGTCTGCTAAGGCTTGCCCTTTTATTGCTGTCTTGGGAGGTAGGAGATGTCGTGCTCGCTTATTTCTACTGACCACTTCATCAGTCTCCCTGAGGCCTCTGGTTTCTGTAAGATTTGTCTCAGGGGATAATCCGTGTATACCTTGATCGGATGGGCTTGAAAGTAGGGTCGTAGCTTCCGTGCTGCAGTGACCAGGGACAGGGCAATGAGTTCGTGTATGGGGTATCGAGTTTCTGCGTCCAGCAGGGCTTTACTGACGTAGTAAACTGGTTTCTGGACGTGGTCGGTCTCTTGTACCAGTGCCGAGCTTACTGCGTGTTTTGAGACGGCCAGGTATAGATACAGCGTCTCCCCTGGGAGGGGTTTGGCTAGGAGAGGGGGCTGTGCCAGGTATTGTTTTAGGTGCTGGAAGGCTTCTTCGCACTCGGGTGTCCAGTCGACCCCTTTTTGAGCTTTTTTGATGACTTTGAAGAAATGATGGCACTTGTCGGTTGCTCGCGAGATGAACCGGTTGAGTGGCGGCGATTCTTCCTGTAAGGCTTTGCACTTCCTTAACTGTCCGGGGAGACTTCAGGTCTAGCACGGCCTGTATCTTTTGCGGGTTTGCTTCAATGCCTCGTGAACTTACCATGTAGCCCAGGAATTTTCCCGAGGCTACCCCGAATGCACACTTCTCTGGATTGAGCTTTAAACTGTGTTTCCTCAGGAGTTCGAAAGTTTTCTTCAGGTCGGCTACATGGCCTCTTGGTTCCTCGGACATTGTTATCATGTCGTCGACATATACCAGCATGGTCGTGCCGATGAGCGGTTTGAAGACTTTGTTCACCAGTCTCTGGAAAGTCGCCCCTGCATTCTTCAATCCGAAAGGCATTACTTTATAGCAGTATAGCCCTTGGTCAGTAATAAAGGTGGTCTTCTCCTCATCCGCAGGGTGCATCTTGACTTGATTGTATCCCGAGAAGGCGTCCATGAAGCTTAGCAGCCCTTGGCAGGCTGTTGTATCTACCAGTTGGTCTATATTTGGGAGGGGAAAGCTGTCTTTTGGACATGCTTTGTTGAGGTCGGTGAAATCTACGCACATTCTCCACTTTCCGTTAGACTTTTTCACCAGTACCACGTTGGACACCCATTCTGGGTATTTTACTTCCCGGATGAAGCCGGCTTTCAGCAATTTTTCCACCTCGGTTGCTATTGCTCCGCACCGCTCCTGGTTGAATATTCTCCTCTTCTGTTTTACTGGCTTATGTAATGGGTTCACTGCTAAGCGATGGCTTATGAATTTTGGGTCGATTCCGGGCATGTCATCGTGTCCCCATGCAAAAACGTCGGGGTACTCTTGTAGACATTCCAACAAGTCTTTTCTTAGGGCTTTGTCTAGACTTCCTCCTATTTTTATGTTCTTCTCTGGCCCGAATAGTTTTACTTCTTCCAACTCTTCGGCTGATCCGAGCCGTGCAGCTTTGTCGGGCCGAGGAGCAGGGTCTTTCCTTGTATTCGTCATCCTCGTCTCTCTGTCTCTTCTTGGTGCCTCTTTCTACGCAGAGGGTTTCTCGCGAGAAAGTGGCAAAACAGCTGCGGGCTTTTTTCTGGCTTCCGCATACGATTCCGATCCCTTCCCGTGTGGGGAACTTCAATTTCAAGTAATGACAGGACATTGCGGCCTTGGTTTTCATCATGAAGGGGCGGCCGACAATGACTTGATAACTGCTCATGCAGTCTACTGCGGTGAAGTTTATCATGATTGTTCGGGTTTTGGGGGCAGCCCCGATCGTCACTGCTAACTGAATTTTTCCCAGGGGGATGACCGTTGAACCCCCGAATCCGTACAGGGGGGTGCTGTCTTTGGTTAGGGCTGTGCATTCTACCCCAGGTCCTCCAAAGTCTCTTTGGAAATTATGTCTACCGCGCTCCCAGGATCCACCAGGATTCGGTCCACTTCTGTGCCGCCGATCGTTGCTTTGATTATTAGTGCGTCATCGTGGGGGAAACTTACCCCCTGAGCGTCCTCATCGGTGAACATAATGGGTGTTGACCGATTTCCTTGGGGGTTTGGGATTTTTTCTGTTTTCAGCACCTCTGTTCCCCGTGCTCGGCTGTAATTCTTTCTTGACCGGTTAGAGTCCCCGGCCAGCGTTGCCCCTCCTGCGATGACGTTCACCCCTCGATTCCTTGCCCTTTGTCTGGCGGCCATGATTTCGTGGTCGATGTAATTGTTCAGGTACCCGTTCCGGGCCAGGTCCTCCATTTGTTCCCGCAGATCCTTGCACTCATCGGTTGTGTGCCCTTTTAGATTGTGGTGTAGGCAGTAGGACCTTTTGTTTTTTCTGTCTGGGGGAAACCTCCTGAGGTCTGGTTCTATTAAGAGACCTTTCTCCCGTATCTCCATGATGATTTCTCCTGGCGGCTTGCTCAAAGGGATATATGCCTCCTCTCGAACCACGTGGTTTACCTGAGTTGTGGGCCTCTTTCCTTGATCCTTCTGTGCCATTGGCTTGAATTCTTTGGGTCTTGGATTGAACTTCCGGAATTCTCTTTCCGGTCGCCGGTGGTCTTCCCTCCTTGTCACCCTTTCTCTGGTGGTTGTCCCCCTCCGGGATACTTTTTCTTCGCTTTCTAGTAGGACGTACTTCCTGGCTATCTCCAGTGCGGTAGCGTAGTCTGGTGTCTCATGGATTCTCAGGTGGGTCCAGAGTTTCCCGACCCTTAGGGCCCCTTTCAGACTTTCCAGGGCCTCTTGGGATTCGTATCCTCCGACCTCGAGCACGGTGTTGTGGTACCTTTCAATGAAGCTTTTAGTGTTTCGTCATCTCCCTGTTTATGAGCCTTAGTTCTCCTATTGTCTTTTTAGGGGTGCAGGCTCCTTTGAAGTGTCGGATGAATGATTTCTTAAGCTGGGAGAAGCTCTGGATGCTCCCCGGGGCCAGACTTCTATACCATAGGATGGCAGGTCCACCCAAAGTTAAGGGAAATACTTTGCATACGGCGTCGCCCGTTACCCCCTGTACTTCCATCAGGAGGACAAAATTCTCAATGTGGGATTTTGGGTCGGAGTGGCCTTTGTATGGCGCTATGGTCGGCATGTTAAATCGCTTTGGGAACTGTGCTGACTTTATTTCTTCCGTAAGGGGAGACCCCTCTTCCTCGCCTCGGGTGTCTCCCGCGCCGATCTTGAGGCCTTCTCCCCATCTGGTCATCTTTTTCTCAACCAAGACTTTATTTCACGGGCTGTGCCCCCGTGTCGCCTTCTGTGTCCTTCTGTTCGCCTGTCGTTCCGGGTGTGGCGTTCCATAAGCCGGAGGTCTCCTGCACGTCTTCGTTGTACTTCTTATTTCCCTCTCGGAGTTGTAAAAACTGTCGGAGGAGGGGTCGGGTGATTGTTCCTCTTCTTCTTCCCATGTGTCTTCTGATCGCGGCTCTCTTCCTACCACTTCAGATCTTATCCCATAAGGGCCTCTCTTTCTGGGTTCCTCGTCTCGCTTACATCTACTACTCTTTTCCCTTTTTCCCTTCTTTCCTCTTCTGGCCGGCCCCGGTTTCAGGTTTCTCGTTGTTTGCTCCTTCCATTCTTTCTAGTCGATCCATCATAGTCCTCATGCTATCTTCCATTCTTTTCATCCAGTCCATTGCCGGACCTCCTGGTTGGTGATCTCCGTCTTCCGCCATTTGTCTTATCACGTGAATTGCTTTTTGTTGAAGTTCCCCACAGACGGCGCCAACTGTTGACGGTGGATTTTGGTCTCAGGGTAATACGGGAATATCACCTCCGAGGGAACCCTCCTTCAACTGTGAATTTGTTTGGTTATGCGGGACCAAAAGCAAACTTAGCGGAAAACAAAGAAATACGCCAATCAGACAAGGTGATTTAACGTGGTTCGGTGGACTTTGAGATCCGACCTACGTCCACGGACAAGAACAGGTGGTACTCTTTTTATTACTCAAATACACCTCTCAGGCCTCTCTTTGCTCTTACAAATTGGAACTTTATGACTCTAATCTCTCACTCTTGTGATGATTTTCAGATGTCCCTTTACACATGCCTACCTCCTATTTTAATAAAAACAGAACAGACTCCTTCTTTTACAAGGATTCCTAGTTGAGTCAATCTCCTTCTTTCACAAGGGTTCCCAATTTCAAACTACCTTTACTCCCTTTATCCTATCAAGATACTAATTTCGTCAGTTTTTCCCGTGTGAAAGTAGGATAATTTGTCACATTATCCGCAAAAATAGGATGCTCTACCTTCCTGAACACGCCTTGCTATCTGGTCGGTATTCATGAGGTCGGCCATGGCAACCTTTTATGCGAGAATGTTCTTGCCGTCCTCTATAATGTCTGGTCATCTGAACCAAAGTGGTCGGTCTTCTCATGATGTGGTCGGTCTTCATATGATGTGGTCGGTCTTCATATGATGTGGTCGGTCTTCATATGATGTGGTCGGTCTTCATATGATTCAACCAGAGAAAGAATTTACCCTTTTGTCCTTGTCGTGCTGTCTTAAATACTGTAGTGCTTGAAAACACCATCAACAAACATAAAATCACATATCGTGCATCTCTCAAAACTGTTCGGATCGAAATAAATTAACATCAAAATCTTCCGAAGGAGCTGTAAGATTTTTACGGACCGACCTGAATTCCCATTTCTATTGATGTTGGTAAATACAGAGTTGAAACGATATATGAAAATAAACAATCACACAACATTAACTTTACAGTAGCCAACTTAAGACTATTATAAGGAACATAAATAAGCTATGAGGAAGAGTTTCAAAACTCAATCTTCACTTTTAAAATTAGATCTAGCATCTTATTCGCACATATCTAATCGGTGGATGAAAATAAAATTTTATTCATGTAAAACAAACAAAAATTCACACAAGATTAGAATATACCATCACATATGAGTGGATCCACAAATCAACAAAGATCTGATAATAAAATATCAAAAAAAAAATCCAAATCTCATGGAAAAAACCTCAGAAACTCGCCAAGGATAAGCTCCAATATTTTTTTTTTAATTTTTTTTATTATTATTGGCAAGTCTCTGTGTAAATAAAAAATAAAAAAAATTGACATTTACTGACCGTTAATTTTTGAATTTTAGGGGAAAAGAAAAAAAACACTTCAACACATGAGTGATAAAACGATTAAAAAATATCTGAAATTTGAAAATCAAGAATTTGCCGCCTCTTTCTCTCTCCAAATCAACACTGAATTTCTCTTTCAAAAAGCTATAATCGAGGACATGGCCGTCATCTTGCCAAACTCCGCCGCCGTCGCCGCTGCCGTTCACGACCCCCTTTTGCCTTGGCTCCTGTACGCATACAGCCACACACACACGCTCTCTCATTTTTCTTTCTTTCTTTATTTTTATTTTTATTTTTTTAAACAAATTTATGCATATATGAAGTTTTAATTATGATTTGGTTATGAATTTAGGTCGACTAGGAAGGCGCTGGATGAATGGAACTCGGGGAACCACTCCGGCGCCACGGATCTCGACAAGCTTCTGTCCGATTGCATCAACGCTTTCAAGCACCATTCTCAGTACAAAAACGACATTCGGTTTCTCAAGATTTGGTTTCTCTACGTAATTTAATCTCCTGTTTCATTTCCCCCAAATTGATTGATTAATTTTGTGGGTTTTATTTTCTTTTGTGGTCAATTTAATTGAAGTTTCTACATGGAGTTTGCTGCTTTTACTATTTTAAAAAGTAATGACGATTGTAAGCCGTTGGATCAACTTGATTTCTAGTTTAATTTCAGATATCTGATGGGTTTATTTTTATTTTTATTTTTTTGGGGGTTATGTAGCTGGAGGGTAGTAAAGACTTTGAGAAAGTTTATAGCGAAATGGAGGAAACTGGGATATGTATTGGTCATTCTTTGTTATATGAATGGTATGCACTTTTTCTTGAAGCAAAAGGAAAGTGGCAAGATGCACATATGGTTTATCAGATGGGCATTTCAAGGTGTCTCTTGCTCTCAATTAAGTCTGTTTGTATGTTTGAATTGTTTGTGTTTCATGTCTAATGTTGTTTGTTATATTGGGCTAATAGGAAAGCTGAACCGCTTGAGAAGTTGAAGGAGGCACTGTCCTTATTTATTGAGAGAATGTCTGCAAGACTTAATGGTTCTTCACTTCAGAAGGTTTGCCCGCAGGATTTTATTTGGGTTTACAGAAGATTGGCAAATATTGGATTGGATGCGTTAAATTTTGTGCGATGGATCTTATGTGAATAAGACATTTTTCTAATCTATAACTCTTTTGAGGATTACTACATGTCAATAGCCCATGTAACTTACTACATTGTTTTATGAAAATTTCTCAGTTCTCTTATTCAGGTTGTAGTACAAGTATTTGTTTATTGAACTTTGTGAATGCAGAGGTGATGAAAAAATGATCCATTTATACTAGATTTTGCAGGTTGATGGCGGTGATTTTGTTGAGTCTGTCGAGAATTATATTAACCCATGGGCCAGCTCCACCATGAACGATTTGCTGAATAAGATAAATCCTCTAATTATGAAGTTTGAAGTAAGACTGAGATAACTTAGCTATTATTATTGGCACAATCTATTGGTTAGTCTAATAAATAGTTATGCTTAAGCCAACTCTTTTTTTGCTATTGTTTCAGGGATATCATCGAAGTAAAAAAGATTATTCAGGAAAAGTGGCTCTCTCTTCTTTGAATAATTCTTCGAGGAATAAGACTATTGAGATAGGTGATTCTCTTTGTAATGTCATGGTTCATATTCATTGCTAAATATATTTGCATGAAGGCTCCAGAGCTTGAAGTTTACTTGTTTAACTATTTGCCACCTAAAGTTTCACGTGTTTGCATTCTTAAAGCATTTTTAAAGATTAGGACTGGCAATTTGAAATTGTCTGAAATGCCATGCCAACTACAAAATAAGGGACAGAATGTGCAGACTCTGCAGAGTTTTTCTTTTTTCTTTTTCCTCACTAAGTTCAAGTATGGAAAAAGTAACAGTTGTCCAAAATATAAATGCAAAGAGGGGATAAATAGAGTATCTAGCATCTGGTATGTCTCAGAAAGATTAGAGAAAAAAACTTCTAAGGTAGACATAACCCTTGTAAATTGTGCACCATAAGTTGTCCATTGTAAAATATCTGTATCTTGTTTGTCCACTTTAAAATATCTGTATGTTGTATGCATCAATGTGGGGAAGTATTTTCTTGTTTATAGACACTATATACTGTGCTTGAAGTAGAGTGCTATCATCAACCAATTGTACATTTATTTTTCTCCAGCAAAACTTTCTTGTCATGTATTATTGGTTTAGAGAGGACAATTTTTAGTTTCTAATCTACAATTCTATGAATTCGGAGGGGATTAAAATATTTATCACTCTTGATTGGTTATGTTGTGATATTCAAAGGTGGAATGAAGTACCAGATCAAAGGTTGTGCGGGTCAGGGTGGTTTTGCCAAAGTTTTTAAAGCATGTGTTAACAGTGATCCTGATGATGTTGTTGCACTAAAGGTATTGTCATCTATTCATTCCCTTTTGCTAATGCATAGTGCATTACTTGTCTTTCTGGTATTTGACTATTTGTTTGACCTCTCAAATCTCAATTCTGGCAGATACAAAAGCCTGCTTTCCCTTGGGAATTCTACATGTATCGCCAGCTTGACAAGCGCATCTTAGACAAGGAAGTATGTCTTTTCTTGTTGTTCTCATTATTTATCGTTTATCAATGCATTCATTGTGATTTTTAGATTTCTACTTAATGGATCTAATTTTTCCAGAGGTCAAGCTTTGGTCTTGCACACCGAATTCATCTCTATTCCGATTATAGCATACTTGTCTGTGACTATCTATCTCAAGGGACACTCCAAGTACGCTTTTTTACTTTGTATGTGGGCGTGTCAGTTTTTGAAGCAGGTAAATCTATAATACTTATGATAACAAGTAAACTTCTGCAGGATGCCATAAATTCTTATGTAGTTACGGGGAAGTCCATGGAAGAGGTGTTATGTATCTACTACACCATAGAGATGCTCTGCATTCTGGAATCTCTGCACGATGTAGGCATCATTCATGGTGATTTCAAGCCCGATAATCTCCTTATTCGTTATGCTAGGTAAAACTTTAATTATGGATTTAAATATTGAAAACACCAGAAGCTCTGTTAAGCCTTGCATGCAAATAAGGAGCAAAAAAATTAATTTTGGTTTATATTGATCTTCAGGTCACATTAGACACATGAACCGTCACACGCTTTTTCACGACATAAAATTTCTTTCTTGTTGATTTATATTGTTTGAGTATAGGCTGGCCCAGTCAGGACTAGAATGATTGACACAAGGATATTTGTTCTTCAGTGGATGCTGGTTGTGTCACATGTTTCCTTTCATATTCCTATTGGATTTTTAAAAGCACTTTGTGGGGTGTGGGGGTTCAAAAAGGATATGAGAAATCAAACCTTTCTCCTTTAAGTTGGATGTAAGGGGTGCAAGTATATCCTTTTGGGTTCCTATGCATTGCTGTTGACTATATGGAAGGATGTTATGCCTTGTCAATTTTTTTGGCAGAAGGGAAAAAAAAAAACTAAGTTTATGTCGATTAATAACATTATAAATATGGGAGTATATTGAGAAGTGTTGGAAACATTATTCTAAATGCCATCTAGATTAGGAAATATTTTGTGTTGGTGGATTAGTTTGATTCTCCAATTACATTACTACTTAAGTTCCCATCTCATGATCATTATACTTTTCTCAAATTAATATTTCTACCACTTTTTTTTTTGTCCATTCAAGAAGTGAATTTTAGCTTGTGGATGAAAAATCTTTTATGTGCAAATTCTCTTTATTAATTTAATTAATATTTAGACGAAGTGGGTAGTCTCTTTATGATGCTTTACTGCATCATATGGGATCTAGGCCTATTCTATATTTCATGCCTTCTCGAACCATAAATAATTTACTTGTTTGCTTGAGTTGTCAAAGTAATGCAAGGTATAAATCTGCATATACTCTTTGATTTTTATTGTTTTGCTTAGACTAAATTGAGGGAAGCTCGCGGTCTTCCATTAGCAACTCTTTCTATTATCTTTATATATACTTTTCAGTTGAAATGGAAGAATTTTTTTACCCTTTTTCCATGTTTGTGATTAGATTGTAAAATAATTCTTCTTTCTCTAGTTCTGTTTTGGCCTAAACATTCATTGTCGTCAACAGTGACACATTTACTTCAGATCAACTTCATATTGCAAATAGTATTTTCGTGATCTTGGTAAGTGACATCAATTACCTGACATGTTGGCAGAGATGAACTGACACTACATGGTTTTGACGACCGAAGTGGCCCTTGGCAAGAACAGGTTAATTCCGGTGGCATAGGCTTTTCTTTCCCTGCATGTTTATTATTATGCTTAAGTATATATAATGCAGGGACTTTGCCTCGTAGACTGGGGAAGGGGAATAGACCTGCATCTCTTTCCTGTCAACACAGTATTTAAGGGTGATTGCAGGACTTCTGGCTTCCGCTGTATTGAAATGCAAGAGAAGAAGCCATGGAAATTCCAGGCCAGTCTCAACTTTACATAAAACCAAAATCTTCTGTTTTACATGACAAATCTAAATTGGCTCATTCCTGTTATTGTTAGCCCTTAGCAGGTAGACACATATGGCCTGTGTGCTATTGTTCACTTGATGCTGCACAACACTTATATGGAGGTCGAAAAGAAAGCATCACCTGATGGTGGCTTGGTGTATCTACCAAAGTTATCTTTTAAACGGTATGTTCTATTATTTCTGCATACTAGTAAGAATATTTTGATTTTGTTGAGTTTTGTATGGGATAAATCTCATAACTTTTCGCATTTCCACATCCAACTTCTATATTCGTTAACAAATTTTGTCAGATATTGGAAGGTTGAACTTTGGAAAAGCCTGTTCACAAACCTGCTTAACATGAGCTCCGGCAACGACAAGGAAGTGTTGCAGAATCTGAGGAAGTCCTTCCAGGAATACTTGTGCTCTAATCCTCAGCGTTTGAAGAACCTAAAAGATTTACTGGCAAAGCAGAGGGCTTCCTTATGTGGTGCTTAATTCATCTTCTAAATATTTGTCACTATAATTTTCTATATTGTCATGAATGAATTTGCTATGTGCACAAACCAGCACTTAAGAAAGTGAAATCTCTTGCTTCACTTCAAAATTAGTTTGTACATCCTTGAATCCCATGTGGAAAACTAGTAAGTGAGAAACATCTCAAGGTATGAAGCCACAAAGTATACTTCTCAGGTAAGAGATTCTATATCAAATAAAGTTGATTGAGCTTAAAGGTTACTTGCCAGCTGCTATTATGTTGAAATTTTGGTCTCTTTAGTATGGAGCAATATTAGAAATAAAAGTCAGGAAGAGTTTGGTCCAATGAGTTGAGTCTTGTACCATAATTTAGGAGATAATGGTTCAATTCATAGGAGTAATATTTGTAAGAATCTGTGATAATATTGAGTTTTATCCACTCAGACTAAGGTCCAATGATACATGATATGAAATAATTTGGTTCAATGGGTTGAGTCTTGTATTATAATTTGAGAGATCATGGTTCAATTCATAAGATTAATATTTGTAAGAGTCTGGGATAATATTGAGTTTTATCAACTCAGATCGGGGTCCACTGATACCTGATATGGTATGAGGAGGGGTTTTCCAATATTTCAAAAAAAAAAAAAATATTAGAAATAAAAAACAGTTTAAAGGCTTTTCTGTGCTTAAGCGGTTCTTAGAAATCAAATGCATGGGGCTTGTCTTTCACGAAGGCTCATTGCCTTCTACAAACAGAATGTCAAGCTTCCCATTTTCAGTGACGTTGTAAGAAGTTACTGTTGAGTCCTAATTACATGTGCATTTGCCTTTAAGGTCCATCCTGAGTTTTTAAATATTTTCCAATTGACTGATGGTTGCGATTTTATACCAAAATCCTATCGTCCCATCATCCACTAAGTTCGGGATAGATTGATGTAGTTTCTCACTAGAATATCGAACCATGAACGAAGAAAGACATACGAGAAAAATATAATTGTCAGTGATTATGATCAGAAAAAACATTAAAAGCTTTTAATACTCTTCCATCTTTTGAATAGATAGGGAGGGAGGACGAATAGATTTTGAATGTTTTAAATTGTCAATGAGTTAAATAATGAAAATAAATGGTGAGTGTCTAATCGAAATGATCCGGGTCAAGTAAGAACAAGATTCAAGTCTATTGATATAATATGATGCCTTAAACCATATACATCACTATACTTTAACATGACATATATCGTAATGATAAACGTCTCGTTTCGTCGTGACCTTAGTAAAATCATCTGATTGTGTACATGAGGAAAAAAAAATTGATAATTTTATATTTCAAACAATCACAATCTTACCCTAAACGCAGCTTTAAAAAAGATAAATTTACGTTGCTTATACTATGAAGCATGTAGTTGGAAACTCCTCATATGCTTATGAATCTTTTAATACCGTGCAATTCAATTCGATGCCCTTTTTTATTTTGAATTTTTCCAAGATCCACCCCACGCGCCACGCCTCCCTCGTCTAGAAATTTAAAAAACCGCGAGTGAGAGGGTCAAATGCGTCATTTGAATACAAACTGTAGCAAAACCCTAAAAATGGTCACCATATAAATATCGTCTCTTCCGTTTTGTTCTCCTCAAATTCAGGAGGTCTAACTCACACTCGGCGACCTCTCCGGTAGGGTCTCCATCACTCTCGATTTTGTTAGATCTCTTCGTTTCACTCTATTTTCCAATCATTTTACTGCCGTTTTAGCTCATTTTTTTGTTGTTATTAAATCCTAGAGTAATTCAAAGGATCTAACGGCTCTGTTGTAGTTTTTTTTTCTCCTGTTAATCTAATGCTTAAATGTTTATTTAGAGTACTTGTTTTCAAATTGGTATTTTAATTTCAGATTATAATTTATTGAAGGTGTTAATATTCTTGCTGTGGATGATTTTTAATTTTTTACCTAGCTGGTTCTTTGGGCATTTTATGGTACAATGTGATGTTTGGTGATGATGGCCATTTTGCTTTGGAATGAAAGAGAGAAATGATAGTATCAAGTTTGTTTAGTTGGTTTGGTTTGGTTTTTTAATTGAGTATCATTATAAATACACACCAAAAGTTTATCCCGATAAATTAATTCCAAATGAGCTGTTATGTGAGGTGTCATTTATCATGTGGGTTTTGAACTATTCCCACAAATTATTCTAGAAAACTATGGAAAATCATCTCCTCACATGTCACCTCATTTGGGATAAAAAAAATTGGCAACTTTTGAGATATGTAGCATTACTCTCTTTGATTTTAGTGTGCGCTTGTGTAGAAACATACTCTATACTTGAAAGGCTATAAACAAATTGTATCACTATTTTATCCTTTCCTATCAAAGCAATATAATAGATAAAAGTTCGAATCCAGGGAGTGCGATTCTTGTAAGAGCTTGTGACAGCCAGGGGTTTTATCTGCTACGCTTAAGCCCGGAATGGATGGTTTGGCGGTGGGGTTTCCAACGATTCCAAATATATATATATATATATATATAATAGAGAATTTATTGTTTTCCTAAGAAAATATTTAGAAAAATGATATTCACCCAACTCCAACCGAACCCCATTCTAAGTCAAAAATGACAGTCCTACATTTGTGTTTTGAAAATCAATCATTTTTGAAAGTCAAATGCTAGTAAAAAAATTATCAAATTAATTTTTTCTTTTTAACTTTGCCATTTTTAATTTTATCATTTTTGATAATTTGTGGGGTTGTGGTGGGGTTTACGACATTCTAAACCTCACCCAACCCCACAAATTACAAAAAATGGCAAGTATAAAAATGAAAAATCTAATTTGATAATTTTTATTGTTTTTGGTAATTTGTGAGGTAGGGTGAGGTTTAGGTTGTGTATCTATCATTGCTCTTTAAGAAATGGGAAAAATGATATTGAAGACTCGCCCAATCCCACTTCAAAGCAAAAATGACATCATACACTAGCATTTTTTTACTTTTAGAAATGGTTGATTTTCAATACATGAATGTAGGGGCGTCATTTTTATCTTGGAATGGGATTGGAGATGGTGGGTTTCATTACTCAATTTTTTTTAGGAATGCTCATTATTTGAAAGGTAAAATGATAGATATACGACCTAAAAATCATCCCAACCCCCAAATTATAAAGATGGTAAAATTAAAAAATGGCAAAAGATAAAAAAAAAAAAAACTAATTTGATAATCTTTGCTATTTTTGGTAATATATGGGTTGAGGTGAGGTTTAGGTTGTGTATCTATCAGTGCTCTTTGAAAAATGGGAAAAATGATACTCACCAAAACCCATTCCAAGGCAAAAATGACACCTTACACTAGCTTTTTTTGACCTTTTGACAATACAAAAATGGTTAGGTGATAGGCTTATAGTGGGGAGCCCTTGGCGCTTAGGTGGTGCATAGACGGACAAGCTACGTGGTGTTAGACAGTTTTATTTTTTATTCAAAAAATTTTGATTTGTGTTTGAAAATTTGGGTCCAATTAGATTTAGAATTAGAATTTGACAAATTGAGGGTCAATCAGTATTAGGTTTATGGTTTAACAAATTGAGGTCTATTAGGTTTAGAATTTAACAAATTGAGGTTAATTAGTATTAGGGTTTGAAAATTTGGGTTCAATTAGGCTCAGAAGCAGAATTTGGGATTTTTTCGATACACGCACCGGTTCTTCAAGATCAGAACACGTCGGCTGGTCTAAGCCTACCACCAACACATTGATCTGAGCCACAGTTTCCCATAGATTTGCGTTTTTTAGAGACATTCCGCCTAGCCTACTGTTTTTCGGCAAATTGGAATAATAAGACACCGCATAGTGCCTAGGTGGTGTCTAGGTAGCCGGTTAGGCTGTTTTTTAGAATATTGCTTTTAGAAGTGGTTGACTTCTAAAACACAAATGTAGGGGTGTCTTTTTTGCCTTTGAGTGGTGTTGGAGTTGGATGAGTATCATTACTCAAATTTTTATGAATAATCATTATTTGAAAAAGAAAAAGACACCCTTACAACAACACCCCAATCCAAATTACCAAAAATGGTAAAATTAAAAAATGACAACTAATTTGATAATTTTTGCCGTTTTTTTTATAATTTGTGGGGTTTAAGTTGTGTATTTATTATTGCTTTTTGAAAATGGGATACTGCCCTGCCTTCCCTACCCCGTGCCAGTGGGAGCCTCTTATAAGAAGGAAATAGGCCCTTGTGGTCCCCACGTTTTCTTTTAGGTATGAGTATTTATAAGAAAGCTTTTAAATTGAATTTTGGTTTCAATCTTTGCTTTAATTTCAAAAATTAGGAAGGTTGTTCTTTATTAGGTTTCTGGTACACTTTTTATGATTTAAACTCTTAATAGTAATGTTTATTATTTTGGCCGAAAGTTTATTATCCTCTGATTCTGATTTCAACTTTAATGTGTCAAAATGGAGTTCATGGTGTACTTGTGATTAATTCAAGTGACAATATTTGCGAATTGAGCAAATTCATATGTTCAAGGGGAGAGGCATATATTCTTTGAAGTGATGGCTTGATGTTACTATTGTAAAAGAGGAGTCAAATGTCCTTTGCAGGTCACTATCTTCAGTTGCAAACATGGCAGATGGATCGCATCCATCCGTATTTCAGAAAATACAAGGGCAGTCCTACTTTATTTCTAGGCTTTCCTCTAATTTGCAAGCCCACAACTACAGCATGACCGGTTCCTATTTTAATGGAGGATTGCAGAATTCTTTTCAGGCAGCAAGTCAGGGCATTGGCCTGGCACTTGTGTCTCCTGTTTCTCCTATATTTGTGCAAGCTCCATCAGAAAAAGGTTTTGCTGGTTTTATGGTGGATTTCCTTATGGGAGGAGTTTCTGCTGCTGTTTCCAAGACTGCAGCTGCTCCAATTGAGCGTGTTAAGCTATTGATTCAGAATCAAGATGAGATGATCAAGAGTGGCCGACTCTCTCATCCGTACAAGGGGATTGCTGATTGCTTTGCTAGAACTATGAAGGATGAAGGCATGCTGGCTCTTTGGAGAGGCAACACTGCTAATGTCATCAGATACTTCCCTACACAGGTCAGTTTTTTTTTTTTTTTTTGAGTTGTTTGGAGTGATGTTAGTCTGTAAGCTTGTTGCCGTTGTTGGATTTCTGTTGAGGCAGAGAGATGGACTTATCGTCCAGATACTCTTGCAAGAAAGGTTATGTACAACCAAACTGGTGTTTTGAAATCTCCCCTTAGTCCCTTCCTCTGTCTGGATTGAAAGGATACAAAAGAAAGAAGTTGGCAATATCAGTGATAGAGAACTTTTCTCTGGGTTCTCCCTTTGTTTGTTTTCATTCTGATTTCACCGCTGGTGGTTGGCTGATAAAGTTCACAAAAACCTTCCATATTTGTAATCCTTTTTTCCTTTGAGGACCTTGTTCTTAATATATATATATATATTTGCATAAATGTACCAGGCCCTGAACTTTGCATTCAAGGATTACTTCAAGAGGCTGTTTAACTTCAAGAAAGACAGAGATGGCTACTGGAAGTGGTTTGCTGGGAACTTGGCATCTGGTGGGGCTGCTGGTGCTTCATCACTTTTATTTGTTTACTCTCTTGACTATGCTAGAACTCGTTTAGCAAATGATGCTAAGGCGGCTAAAAAGGGTGGTGAGAGGCAGTTTAATGGTTTGATTGATGTCTACAAGAAAACTCTCAAATCTGATGGCGTTGCTGGGCTCTACCGTGGATTCAATATCTCATGTGTTGGAATTATAGTGTACCGTGGGCTCTACTTTGGAATGTATGATTCTCTGAAACCTGTGTTACTGGTTGGTGAGTTGCAGGTATGTGGAAACTGCTTATTAAATCATTCCTGTTTCTAAGATTTCTTTCACTTTTTTTTTCATGTTGCATATATATTTAATGCCAAGGACCCAGGAATGTGGTTCATCCAGCAGTTTAACAATCTTGGGATTGTGCTGCCTTCTAAGTCTCTATTCTGATGGATTGAATTAGTCGATCTTTATGTTTGGAGTGTTAACCAACCTAGTTTCTGTATGCTGTATTTAAAATTGTCTTTGATTTGGTGATTACAGGATAGTTTCTTGGCTAGCTTCTTGCTTGGATGGGGAATAACAATTGGTGCTGGTTTGGCTTCTTACCCAATTGATACTGTACGTAGAAGGATGATGATGACCTCCGGGGAAGCTGTCAAGTACAAGAGCTCTTTGGATGCATTTAAGCAAATTATGAAGAATGAAGGTTCCAAATCACTCTTCAAGGGCGCTGGTGCAAACATTCTGCGTGCTGTTGCAGGTGCTGGTGTGCTTGCTGGTTATGACAAGCTGCAGCTCGTTCTATTTGGCAAGAAATATGGATCCGGTGGTGGCGGCTAACACTTTTACAAGATGGTGGTGAAAATTCTGTAGGTGCTTTCCTCGAGTTTGAATAATATTTGGACGGACAATAGTGCTTTTAATGTTCACTGAGTATTTTAGGGATTTGATATGATAAAGATTACATTCATCAAAGAACAGTTTGAATTTGAGTGTTGATGTGCTTGTTGAGCCCTAGGCTATGAAGTGTGAGCCATTATAAAGATTGGGAATATGCTTTTTCTTTCTTTATTGATTATGTTTCATACAAAGTCTCATCCTTTAGCAACCTTGAATACTCAGTCATCAAGGATTTGATTTATGTTCAATGTTTATGAGATGAATGGAACATTTGTGTGAGTAAATGAAAACAATTTTAGTCAGATAAAAGGAAATTATCAAAACGATACAGGAAATTCTGTTTAGTAAGGATGACAGAAATCTCCTATGGGGATGGTATCATTGGGGATCTTCCCTAATTGGGGACGACAAAATTGAAAAAATTAATATCGGAGATGGAGAAAATTTAAAACCCGTTTCTTATTTGGGTATAGGACGGAAATTAGGTAAAGTTTTCATTCATTCCTTATTACTCATTTAGGTTTTAATATATTTATTTTTAAATTTTTAAAAAATATGTTCAAATTCGATTTACAATTTTATATAGATGTAAACAAAAAATATCTTAATATTTATAAAAATATATAAATTATAAATAATATATGGGTTTAAATGAAATAATTTATATATATATATAAAATCAATTTTTAAATATAAATCCATCATTTTATTAACTTACAGACTAAATAAAAAGACATAAAATATAAATTTTATTCTTTTTTATATAAAATGTGATTTGTGTAATAGATATTATCAATTTTTTTTTAATATATATATTTGATTTTTGGATAAAGTATTAGTACAATTAATATATTTTTTCAACAATTTAAATTTATTTTAAGAAAATTTATTTATTTCGAGGTTCGGGGTCCCTCGGGAATCCCCAATCCCCTCCGCCGAAATAATTACAAGTGGACGAGGATATCTAAAGATTATCGAAGACATGTACGGGGATATCGATCGAGGTATTTCGAATCATTGCTATTTGACCCATACATGTTCTAAAAAAATCGAGGTATTTCGAATTATTTTTCGACACAAATAGAGCTTGGACTGACCTTTATTTATAGAACATCACCATAGTTTAAAATTGAAAAATAAATTACATTAGGATTGGCATGACCACCAGCATGACCCTCTCTGTTTTTGGTATTATTACTACATTTTGGCTAATTTAGAATATGTGTTTTGTTAATGTGTGGTCCAATGATATATATTAATTATATTTTTGTGCTCTATTACTAGGGTGAATGGAAGCATCAGAAGACCCAACAAGTAAGGAGGTTGAAATTTGTTTAAGCGATGAAGAGAATAATGAAGCCACAAATAGTACAGATACTTTTGTTGTTCCTACTAAAAGTAAGTCTTTTGTTCCTAAAAAGATGAAATATTCTAGGAAGGCGAAGCCTAAGTCGCAAGATTCTAAATCTTCTGATTTTTCTGTTTGGGAGCATTTGAAAAGATAATTGTTGCCGGTGAACAAAAAGCCAAGTGTAATTATTGTGGGTTTAAGTATATGAAAGATTCTCATTACCATGGTACTTCAACTTTACGTACCCATATAAAAGTGAGGTGTAAGAAGTATCATTATAGAGTTATTGATCCTAAACAAAAAAAATTGAAAATTGAGAAACTGAAAGATGGCACATGGTTGGGTAGTGTAAAATCAGTTCATTTTATAGTTGAAGAAGGTAGAGTTATACTTGTTAGGATAATAATAGTTGATGAGTTAGCATTTAAAACGGTGGAAGGGGAGGAGTTTAGGAATTATTCTCAATATTTGAATCACCGAATGATAGTTCCTTCTTGCATGACTATAACAAGAGATTGTTTGAAAATGTATCAAAATGAGAAGAAAAAAATTGAAAATGTAATTAAGTCTCAATGTGTGTGTCTAACCACAAATACTTAAACTTTAATCCAAAACTTGAATTATATGTGTCTGATAGCCCATTGGATAGATGATGATTGGCAATTTCAAAAGCGAATTCTAAATTTTTGTCAAGTGCCTAACCATACGGGGGAGACAATTGGTAAATTCATTGAGGCTTGCATGTTAGATTGAGGAATTGATAAAATTATGACTATCATTGTGGATAACGCCAGTTCCAACAATGGTGCAATAAGATATATTACAAGGAAAACTAAAGATTGGCTATCATTGTTTTAGGTCATAAATTTCTTCATTTGAGGTGGTGTGCACACATTGTTAACGTTATTGTAAAAGATGGCTTACGAGAGAATAATTAATCGATTGAGAAAATAAGAAATGCGATAAGATATGTGAGATCATCCCCTGTTAGGAAATTGAGTTTTAAAAGTAGTATTGAGAGGGAGAATATTAAGTCTAAAGGCTTTTATGCCTTGATGTGGAGAGTAGGTGGAATTCTACTTATTTGATGTTAGAGGCAGTTGAGATTTTTGAGAAAGCTTTTTTAAAGTTCGAAGATGATGATGCTAGATTTAGATTGTATTTTGATGGGGTTAAAATTAAAGGACCTTCTAGGTTGGATGATTGGAGTCGATGTAGATGCTTGGGGAAGTTTTTGGAAGTGTTTTATGACGCTGCACTTGCATTTTCGACTTCATTACATGTGACTATAAATAATTTTTCAGTGAATTTGTTAGAATTCAAACCATGCTGTTTGAATATGCCAAAAGTGGTGATAGATTGTTTGAATGCATGGCAATTGATATGAAAAAGAAATTTGACAAGTATTGGGGGTATCATGCGAAAGTGAATTGAGTGTTATTTGTTGGTGTTGTTCTTGATCCAAGGTGTAAGATGAAATATGTCAAGTTTTTTCTTTCTCAAATTTATGATGTTTCTAAGGCTCTTGATGTTGAGAATCGGGTGCGAGATGCTTTGAATGACTTATATAGGTACTTTAAGGATGAGTCATCCATGAGATCATCTAGTAGGCTGAGTGTGCGAGATAACAAAGAGACTATTTTGGTTGATAAGATTGATTTTGATGGAGAAGCTCGAAAGTTTCTCAATTTTCAATTCTAGAAGTATTTGTTGGATGAACAAAGTGTGGAAACTCAATGTTACTTGATTAGATATCTATCGGATGGGTATGAGGAAGATTCTGAAACTTTTGATTGACAGAATTGGTGGAAAGTGAATTCTTTCAAATTCTCAATCTTCTCTAAGGTAGCAAGAAGTGTATTGGCTGTTCAAGTCTCTACAGTGGCTTCCGAGTTGGCTTTAAGCACCGGTGGAAGGATAATTGATCCATTTAGAAGTTCATTATCTCCTAACACAGTTGAAGAATTAATTTGTTCTCAAAATTGGTTGCAATCTAAGCCGACTGAAATTGATATTCGGGCTGCGATAGATGATGTGCAAAAATTTGAGGAATTCGCGTCAGGTAATGTTAAGTTTAAAAGTATTGAAATTAATATATGCTTGACATAAGACAATGTGATTTCTAATAAATTGTGTTCTTTTTTCTTTGTAATGTTACTTTTGTAAAATTGTTGGGATCAAGTTCCATGTGTACGATTGAGCCTAACTTGCTTTATGATGATGTGAATAAGGATATCGATTCTGATGATGAATTCATATAAAATTGTAATGGGTCACAATCAGAGTAACTTGGTACACCTTGAATGATAAAGATAAGCTTAACAAAATAATTCCACTTTTCTTTTTATTCCTTTTTCACCCCTGAAGCAAATTTATTTACCATTTTCCCCCTTGAAATTTGTTGTTCTTATAGTTTGCTCTGATTGTCACAACTATATTCCTTTTGACATCATTTTAGGATTAAAAAAATATTAGTATTGTTGAGGCCACACTAAGTGCATAAGACAAGTATCAAATTAGATTGTTCTTCTTTGATTTTCTAATGCTCTTTCAGGCCGGTATCTGTGAGTTCCATTTTTATTGGCATGTGTCCGTGACAAAATAAGTTCAATTGAGTTGTAATATGTCGTGAAGATCTTTGTGCAATTGGACTGGGTTTTGGCTGCTGTGCATCAGACATGCGTTCGTGGTGCGTTCGTTGCAGTGTTCGAACGAGTGGCGTTGGTGCTGCGTTCGTAATTGGGTTCGAACGTGTGGAGTTAGTGGCACGTTCTTTATTGGGTTCGAACGGGAATTCCAGAGAGCAAATGTTCGAGTCTCGTTCTTGTTGGGTTCGAACGAGATCATTCCAGAGAGTTCACGTTCGTTGTGCGTTCGATTGACGTTCGAACGAGTCTTCACAGAAAGGGCGCGTTCGTGTAGCGTTCTAGTAAGCGTTCGAACGCGACTGCGATCTGAACGCGTTTTTGGCCTGCAAAACCCTAGGTTTTCACCCTACCTATAAATATAACCCTTAGCCGCCATTCTCATGAGTTGAAGCATATTTCCCTTGAGCCAAATACTCTCAAAGCTTTCAACTCTCTTTGATTTCACCTTGAAGACTCTTTGAATCTCATGTCTTCTTTGTTAATGGTGAAATCCATTCTTTGATAAACCTTCAACACAATATAACCCAAAATCCCTAATCCTTTAGAGTTCTATAGGAGGAGTTTTGGTAGTCGGAGTTCCGGCGTCATTGGTGATATAATCTACTCAGAGACTTCAGAGGTTCTGAAGAAAACCGTGGGTCGCGGAGCTTGAGGAGTTGCCTTGAGTTCTTGCAGTATTGAGGTACTTGAGTCGGTGGAGTTGCCACCATAGGTCTTGACCATCGCTGTAAGTTTTTCTCGATATAGTGGATTCGGGTGGTAGCCTATACCCGAAGTGGTTTTTTTACTCGGAAGAGTTTTCCACTTCGTCACCAAAATCATTGTGTTGAATTTTGTGTGATTGATTTTATTGCTGCTTAATTATTGTTATTGTTTTTACATTTGCAGCTTATTGTTTTAGTTGGTTGATTTGTTAAATTGCCTGTTGCAATTCCATAGTAGCAGTAACAGGACTTGTCCTGCTTATTGTCTGTAATTCCGCATAGGGTCAGAACTTAGGAAACCCCGAATTTTCAATTGGTATCAGAGCCTGAACTCGATCTTTGACCCTTTAGCTATGGAGCATAGTCAACCATTAAATTGTGATTCCCTCACGTATCGTGATTTGGCCTTGTTTACAAAGAAGTTTAAGAAATTTCTTAAACTTAAGAAGAGTGGCCATAGCAGTGATAGGGATATGGAGAATAAGCCTAGAGAGAGTAGGCATAACAGGAGAGAGTCTAGAGGGGATAGGGATAATAGATCCCGAGGTGTCCAGTGCCATGAATGTGAAGGATTTGGGCACGTTAGATTTGAGTGTCCCACATACCTTAGGGCTAAAGACAAGAAAGTCATGACAACCTCTCTTAGTGATTCTGAAGGTGATGACTCTCCTAAAGGCAATTATATGGCCTTTACTGCTAGTGTGACTGGTGATAGAGAGATTGTGGCTAATGATACTGATTCAGAAGAAGTCTCTTGATGAGTCTGTAGATGAGGAAAGTCTTCAGGTAGCATATGTTGAACTGTTTAATGAGAGTTTAGCTGTTAAGAAGACTAATATAGAGGTCAATAAAAGGCTGGAAGCTGTAGAGCTAGAAAAGAATGAAGCTCAAGCAAAATTTGAGCATAGCCTTTTGATGGTAGATGACCTAGAGGAGAGGAACAGATGCCTAATTAATAGGGTCCAAATATTAGAAACTCAACTTGAAGATACTAGAACCCAGTTGTCTGTATTTTCTAGTGGAAATAAGAAAGTGGATCGTATGTTAGGAATTATTTCTGAGCCTAACTGTGTTAAGGCTTATTCTTCCACAGCTGTGCCTGTAGCAGCTAAACGTGACTTAGGTAAGAAACTTGTTGTGTGTAGTCATGTTTCTCCTCATGTTGTTCCTCGTCCTGTTTCCCAACCTCAATCTAGAGGTGTTGTGGGTAAACCTCGCTCTCATCCGAGGTTTGTGCCTGTGTGCCACCACTGTGGCAAGGCTGGACATATTAGGCCTAAGTGTTCATATTGCACAAGCAAAAGAGAAGGCCTAAAGGTGTGTTCCTAGATTTGATTCATCAAATCTAATGTCTCAAGTTTCTGCACTAACCAAACAAGCTCAATTCTTGAGTGAGAAACTTGCTTTGTTGTCTGGGAACTCTCATGTGGAAGAGGCTCCTAGAAAGGTTTGGGTGAGGAAGCAAGATGAATTTCCATCTTCTTCTGCGTGTCCTGATGGACATTTTGAGAGTACACTTCGGTGTAACTCTGCTTGAAAGATGCATTTTTATTTTCCCATTGCATGTGTGTGTGCGTGTTTTTATGTTTTTGCACGTTTATTTTGTTTTCACAGCATATGGGTGTGTGTGTGTCTTGTTTTTGTTATATATCCCTTGGTATATAGGATGGAAACCCGGACATAAATTTCATAACCGATTCCGAATGGACGGTAGTATGATCTGCACTCGGGATACAACTCCACGTATCATTGGATATTTTACAAGCCTGTTTGTGTCTTTATTTTGATTGTGCCTTAAAACTGAAAAATCAAAAAAAAAATTATATATTTTGAAAAAGACCAAAAATATTTTTATGGCTTGTTAGAGCATGAATAACATGTGCATGTGATCCTGGTATGTAGGATATATGATTATGCATGTATGATATGCTGTTACTTTTCTTGATGCTCTATATACATGAGTGTGTGTGATAAAAACCTTTGGTATATCCTGTACTTGCACCTTCACATACACGTTTTTATTTTATCAAGACTTGGTCGCATGTATGAGTTTTTGGACTGGCAATCTAATTTCTATCATACTTTGTTCATTTAAATAGTGTGACCTTTGACTAGATGACCTTGCTATCCCCTTTTGCAAAGTAAAAAGAAATAATTTTTTTTAAAAAAAATATGAGACTCAAGTCCAAAAGAGCCAAAATGGCCAAATTCAAAAGATAAGGGCAAAAACCCTTCACTCGAAAGAGTTGTTAAATATGAGCTCATGATATTTCAGGGTAAATAATATAGCATGCAACCAATGTTGCTTATTTTCAGGTCCTAGTGGTGCTGGGTTTGAACACCTATTTTGTGGACTTGGTTTGTTTAGAGATGGATTTCTTTGGCTGTGTCCAGCTCATAAAATAAGGTCTTAAGCCTTGATTCGTTATGCACTTTATTTTTCACGCAAGTGCTTTATATGCTTTGGTGTTTATGTCATATGCATAAGTGTTGTATTTAGCCACTTTTAAAATGATGCATATTGTTTCATGTCATAAACAGCTGAATACTGACTGTGTATCATTGTATCAGCTTGAAATGCTGTTTCAGTCAGTTTTTGACAGGATTTTTATTTATCTCAGTATGTGCCTGTGTGTGCTTCATGTTATTGCATACCTATTTTTTTCTTTCCTGTGCATTTTTCTGAGTTTGGTTTGCTTCCCGTGTCTTATTTTGCTAACTTTATGTGTCTGTTAGTGAGGGGGAGTAATTCCTGTTGTTTATGCTCTTGCATGTGTTTTCTCCTGTTCTCCTGTTATTTTTCCTGTTTCTTTTACCCTTTGTCATTTCGTGACAAAAAGGGGGAGAGTAATATATTAAGGGGGAGAGCCGCCTTAATATATAGGAGAGAGTCGTAGAATATCCTTTAGAATCTCCGTTTTAAGAGGAGTTAAGATTAAGGGGGAGAGAGGATTTCTACTTGTACATGTATGAGATTTTTACCTGCTTTATGTTCTATTTGATCATCCCAATGCTTTTCACGGTATATTGTTGTTTGTGGATGTTTCAGGTAGCAGGTATGTTGCTGCGGTGGCATAATTTCAAGACTACTTTGTTAGGTGTTAGATCGAGTCCATTTGTAATAAGTCACTGTTTTGATGGTTGACAGTTGACTATTTGCTTTTTGGGTCTATTACCGTAGTCTTTGTATTAGGTAGTATTTTGTCACGGAATGCCAAAGGGGGAGATTGTGAGTTCCATTTTTATTGGCATGTGTCCGTGACAAAATAAGTTCAATTGAGTTGTAATATGTCGTGAAGATCTTTGTGCAATTGGACTGGGTTTTGGCTGCTGTGCATCAGACATGCGTTCGTGGTGCGTTCGTTGCAGTGTTCGAACGAGTGGCGTTGGTGCTGCGTTCGTAATTGGGTTCGAACGTGTGGAGTTAGTGGCACGTTCTTTATTGGGTTCGAACGGGAATTCCAGAGAGCAAATGTTCGAGTCTCGTTCTTGTTGGGTTCGAACGAGATCATTCCAGAGAGTTCACGTTCGTTGTGCGTTCGCTTGACGTTCGAACGAGTCTTCACAGAAAGGGCGCGTTCGTGTAGCGTTCTAGTAAGCGTTCGAACGCGACTGCGATCTGAACGCATTTTTGGCCTGCAAAACCCTAGGTTTTCACCCTACCTATAAATATAACCCTTAGCCGCCATTCTCATGAGTTGAAGCATATTTCCCTTGAGCCAAATACTCTCAAAGCTTTCAACTCTCTTTGATTTCACCTTGAAGACTCTTTGAATCTCATGTCTTCTTTGTTAATGGTGAAATCCATTCTTTGATAAACCTTCAACACAATATAACCCAAAATCCCTAATCCTTTAGAGTTCTATAGGAGGAGTTTTGGTAGTCGGAGTTCCGGCGTCATTGGTGATATAATCTACTCAGAGACTTCAGAGGTTCTGAAGAAAACCGTGGGTCGCGAGCTTGAGGAGTTGCCTTGAGTTCTTGCAGTATTGAGGTACTTGAGTCGGTGGAGTTGCCACCATAGGTCTTGACCATCGCTGTAAGTTTTTCTCGATATAGTGGATTCGGGTGGTAGCCTATACCCGGAGTGGTTTTTTTACTCGGAAGAGTTTTCCACTTCGTCACCAAAATCATTGTGTTGAATTTTGTGTGATTGATTTTATTTGCTGCTTAATTATTGTTATTGTTTTTACATTTGCAGCTTATTGTTTTTAGTTGGTTGATTTGTTAAATTGCCTGTTGCAATTCCATAGTAGCAGTAACAGGACTTGTCCTGCTTATTGTCTGTAATTCCGCATAGGGTCAGAACTTAGGATAACCCCGAATTTTCAGTATCAATTGATCTTATTTTGTATTCAGCATTAAATTGATGTTAAAAGTGCTTAAATAGCTAATAATTTTCACAAATAGTTTAAACAAATAGTTAATAATTTTCACAAGTTACAAACCGTCAACTCGTACCTCTCAAACCGCTAAACCGTCAATCCGAACAGCCACGATTTTCTCTTTCAAATTTACGGTTTTAGTTTCTAATTTCCCAAACCGCCAACCCGTGTGATTTGAACAAAAAACCAAAAAAATCGACTTGAACCGCACCGCGAATACCCTTAAACAATCACTTTTGTGGGACACTCCCATAGATTTTATCTAATCTCATAGCAATTCCAAAAAACTATTCAAATGTTATTTTGTTATTTAAATGGTGAGTTACATGATCAAAATCTGTGTCAAAAGAAACATAAAATGATATTCTTTAAATTAAATTTCTATTCTCATTCTTCAATATTGAAGAACAAATTATCTCTCTTCAAATAATATTATATAATATTTTATCTCTCCGCTTTATTTTGGTGGTGGTGGTTGGAGTTATTAATAGAAATTATTTATTAAAATAATATAAGCAATAGTCATAATTTTCAACAACTCTTTTTGTTAACCTATAAATAATATTATGCTCATATACATTTTACTACAAATTTTACTAACATTTATCATTTCAATGTTACTCATTTTTAGTGGATTTTATCAAAATGGATCAAATCAATTATCCAAAATTTTATACTCAAAAACTTAATTCATCTCAATTGGTTGAATAAAATTGCTAGCCATTAAGGAAATCAATAGAAAAGAGAATAAAATCTAATTATTTTTGAACAAGTGGAATGATGAATAATTTGTGTAGCAAATAATATAATTTATAAAAAATTAAAAATACTTCAAAAGATAAACCGGAGGGTAATTAAATTTATTGGATGTAAAAAGTTGGAGGGTTGTTAAATTTATTGAAAAATGAAGAGTAATTAAATTTGATGGAGGAAAAATCTTGATTAAAATAATATAACATATTTTTATTCGAACAGACTTTTGGAGTTAAATTCTTCAATTTATCACATAGGTCAACAAATAAGTATTTGAAAATAAATAAATATTTTGATTAAATTGTGAAATTTATGTTGGATGATGTTTGAATTTCTCATATATATATATAAAATTTATGTTTTGATAGGTACCAATGTGGCTTTGTTAATAGGTGTAGATAAATTAAGGCGGATTTAATAATGAAAAATAAAACCCACAACATATGGAGTGGGTGGGTTTGATAATTTATTTTTTAAGCGGATAAAGATTTAATATTGATAAACCTACATCTACATCAAATCTTACCCACTACCATCCCTATATTCACCTAAAGAGAGAGATGGATCAAGTGATGTAAAAAATGCCCAAAAATTAATCCATATACATTATGCAATTATTACAATTGTGAATTCTGTAAATTGATTATGGCTCTTCTAGCCATAGTTGTGAAGATGATCCTGAGGAATTTATGGGCACTGTTTGCTAATCTGAAAAAAAAAAAGAAAAAGAAAAAGAAAAAGATAATAACTTCAGGAAAGAAGAATTGAGATAAATCATATGGACAAAACATATTTATTGATATAAATCTACCAAGAATTTATTAGATATCCAAATTTACATATTGATGATATTTTTAGTTTGTAAATTACACATGGTAAGACTAGAAATGCTGAAAAATATATATATATATATATATATATATATATATAAGGAAATCCTATCAGTTTCAAATTCACTCAAAATAGTCCATGCCTAATAGTTGTTGGAGAGTAATGGGTTGAGATAATTACCAAAATTAACAGGTTGGGGCAAGGACAATTGATCCTATGTAATATAGACACCGTGGAATTCTCTCTCTAAGCTGGCGGTAGAGGACGCCGGCAAGTTGGGCATTCCATCTTTATATCCATCCACCTTTGTAAACACCCGGAGTGGAAAAAATGATCACACGGCGTCACCTGTTAGAGAATTTGCGTATTATATGAAGAGAAGCGAGGTAAAACAGATTATGCACAGGATAAAATAACTGACAAATTACCATGCAATCATTAGAACGTTGTGTATAATCAATGGCAGTCATGCAAATAACGCAGTCGGTAGCATGATATGTACCATGATCAAACCTTCTATAGTAGCTATATTTCTCAGGTAGGATCTGTAAACCGTAAAACCAAGCTTTAGTCGAACAATCAAAAGCACTTATGGAAGCTTTCGCATACTTAGCAGTTATTGAAAGCAGCAACCTAAAAATAAGAAAAGTTCTGCATTAAACAGAAGTATATCAAACCTGACGAGGAATGAACCATCGGGACCCAAGGTAATGCTGAAGAAGAAGAATTGATGCTTGTAGTCCAATGAATACACACAAACAGATGCACCAGTTCTTATCTGGCTCAATGCGCATGAAGTTGTGAGGGCATCCAAATATATATAGTGGGATAGCTAGCCGAGTAACACTTATGCCTAAGATGTAATAAGGATGCAAAAATTTTCTTGAATCACGAACAACATTGGTGATTATTTGAGGTATCCAAAATGAGTACATAAGGAGGAGAATAGGTCGCAGGAAATTGTGAAATTCGTACATAACTAGAATGCCTCCCAAAAGGATTCCATCTGCAAATAGTAACAACATATAAATCACCTTGCATCAATAGATAATTTGATAAGAAACAGGAAACAGCTCTAAGCTAGCAACTGGGTTCAAAATCAATTAACTAATAGGTTTATTATATTCAAACTTATTCATTAAGTTGGGCAAGTAAATATGTTGCAGAAAATGGAGTACAAAATCATGCAGTATTTGGAAGGCTCTGAGGACCAGAGCTCCTCCAATGGACTCATCGATATAAAGGATAATAATAGACTGTTTTAACAGTTGCCAGAATTGAGATAAAACTAATATAATATTAACAATAATTAAGGGTTTCTTGATTTACTAAAAGGCCATTAACAGTTGTCACAAACTAACAAGTAGCATTTCGTATCAAATACAAGCTTATCAACAATGAACCAGCACTTACAGAAACGGCTATATAGAACTGATAGCTCACGCCTCATTGTCTCCCAACCTTCACCATTATTCATAGGTCGGCTTGCCTTCCATATAGCAAGAAGATACCTCATCTCGAAAATTGAGAAGACTATGAACTTGAAAAATGCAGCCGTTGCAAAAGCATTAAACAAAGATTCTGAAAGCATAAACCAAGAATTGGTTAAGAAACTTCGCACGGACAAATCAACTAATCTGAAAACAGGTGGTTGTGTAGGATGCAGGTATAACAACCATTTGCAACTTGCGAATTATTATATTATCATTAATGTGAATGCATGAATTAAGGTGGGTTCCATTGAGTTCCTTATCTGAGTTGGTTTCTTTCAAGTTGGCATTAAAATAGAAATAATTTCATCAAAACCCATTTATTTTAACCAGGAATAAAAAAAAAGCCTCCAATTACTTGCAATAGTTTTAAGCTCCTATGCTTGTGGGAGGTGGTGTTAGTGACAATCTGCATTCAGGCCAAAAGGGACAAATTTAACCATTTTGATATTTTAATTCATCAACAGACAGAGATGCATCAGTCTATTGCAAATGATAACTGTAATTTTAAAATGGACCAACAGAAAATTTGTCCATGACCCGCAGTTTATGATGTGTGGCATTGTTTGGGCATAAGGTCATCCATGAATCAAAATTTTCTTGCATAATTGCTATCAGTTTCTCACACATACAAGTCATTATGCAGAAATACTACAAAATCTGAAATTTTAAGCAAACACAACAAACTTGCCACTGATTATTTTCTAGACTTACCAACTAGTATTCCAGCAGTCAGATGCAAAAGGCAAAGATATGCATCCATGATAGCTTGTTGGCCGATCATTAAAATTGAAACTTTGGCAGCACCCTGAAAACGCAGAACGATTATCACTTTTGTTAAATCAAAAGGAGTAAAAATATAGGAATTTTTTTTACACTAATGAAGATTGTTGTATCTAAGAGTTGTGCACAATAAAAAACTTACAGATTGAGTGTTACTATGTTCCATTTGTCGTATTAACAAAAGAACCTGAAGGAAAGAAACCTGAGCAAAAATGTCAAGGAAATCATCTAAAGATATTTTTTCTTGATATCCAGGAATTCATATAACACCTGCTAATAAGATGATGATGAGCCCAAGAGTGATGGTATATAAAGGATACAAAGGTGACCATTAAGGTATAGTTCACTGCTTTATTATAGTAGACCTCAATGTTGACAGAAGTAGCATTCAGCAGTAACGGTGAGAAACAATCCCCATCATCATCCACTGCAGGACTTTCCATTAGTCCTTCTATATGATAACGATCATGATCACCCTCTGCATGAAGGTAAGGAACACAGCAACAACTTAGTAATTTATGTGTGTACATACATATGCATGTCCAGATATTTTCCAGGATGCAATACAATGTTTAATTTCAAAAAAAAAAAAAAAAGAAAAAGAAAAAAGAAAGTTAGTTTAGAAAATAGTTACCATGTAGGGTGGATGAGACACGGGAAATTTGGGCTGCAATTTCTATGTTACAATGTTTTTCCATCTCATAAATTGGTGCTGCAGAGATAAAATATCGATTTATTTACAAGGTAGCATCATTCCATATTAGAAGTCAAAGTGAAGTAGGCTTGTCAAAAACTCAAAAAGAAAAGAGACAAAGTTGAAGTAGGCAAAATTACAATTTTTTCTTCTCCATATCTTCTCTCGCGGAGATTCTTGGAAAACCTGAGATGAGAAAACTCCAAGCTGTTCAAAGAAGTAACAAGTATAAATAAGTTAGTACTAAGAACCCCCATCAATAAAGATACTTGATAAGATGTGAAACACTTATGGTTGTGATCAATCTCATATATTTCCAGAAGCAGGTAATTATCAACTAAAGGCTTTGACAGTTTAAAGTGGCATTCAGAACCATAAACCCAATATCATAGATTCCCAACAAATAGCTCCCCCAATAAACTCTAAAACATTAGAAAACATATTATGAAATCAAAACCACGTCCTATTAAAAATCAACACTTATCAAATAAATAGTGCCTGTTTATGATAATTACAACAAACTAATGAGATAATGAATAAAATTATACAATAATAAAGCCAACCCCCAACCAACTTATCAGATACCTATCCTGGAAGCATTATTATGTAGATAAATATCTATCACAAGCATCTCATTAATGACTTGATAAAAAAAGGTTACCAAATGATATGGATTTGATAAAATATAATCTTCCTCCTGGCTCAGCTCACCCTGTTTTCCGCTGAAAAATACATGAACATAAATATTAGAGTTTAAATGCAACAAAAAGACCAGCTCCACAAGATTACAAGTGATCACACAATAGAACAGACCAATTTGGAAATTATCAGCCAGAATCATGAATATCCTTGGAAGTCTAGGAAATTAAGTAAAGGTTAAGGCAATCAGTCAATGTTGCCCAAAACTTTATTAGTTTATTATAAATACTCTCTCCAGAAATTTTCAAATCTAAGTTGACATTGTTTCTCAAGTTATAGCTAGTAGGTCATCAAGATTTTAGCTCATAGCAAAATATATATGTGAAATGACTGGCAGTTTAGCTATTCAGACTATGTCATCCACATTTGTTGGATGCAGTCAGTCAATAATAAATCTCTCGGCCAAAAAATAAAAAAATAAATTCATGGGAAACAAACAAATTTGCATTCTTATCCTTCACATTCAGTAGAATCATAAACAAAAGTGCTTTTATAAAGAATTATAAAAGTAAGCAGCATACTGATTATTGATTAACATAAGCACTAGATGGGAATTATTAAAGTGAACAACATCATAGTACATACCGAAATTCATGAAAATTATCTGTTAGCTTCCATAAACTCATGAAAATTCTTAATAGTATATTCTTATCCTCCTCACTAAGTAGAACCATAAAAGAATATGCATTTATACAGAATTATACAAGTCGACAGCATACTGCTTATTGATTGACATATCACATAAGCACTGGGTGGGAATTATTAAAAGTGAATAGCATACCCAAATTCATGAAAATTACCTGTTAGCTACCATTCGCAGTTGTCTAAAAGGCCATATATATACACCTTCAACTCTGATTTGAGCACCACCAACATTATGCTCGTTGTCAAATACATCATGGAATATAATCACACCCTGATATCAGCGTCATGAACAAAAAATCAAAGATTATCTACAAAAATATCATCTCACCATAAATAAGCATTTGGAATGACTAAGGACTAGGAAACCCATGCCTAGTAAACAATATTGTAAAGAAATAAGACAATTCTATATTTCAAGATACTTAGAATTACAAGAGATATGTATTTATATAGGTATTACATCAAGTTAAACATAGAAAATAAATATACTACTTTTTTAGGATTACATAATCACATCTTAATTATTATGTAACAATATCTTAGAAATATGTAGAATTATAATCATATCTTTGAATGATTATGATTATGATTCTAACAATATCTTAGGGATTCTAATACTCTCCCTCAAGCTGAAGCATACGTATCATATGCACCAAGCTTGTTACAGGTTGAACATATGTGGTGACTTGGATGTTTTAACACTACTGGAGAATGCACAACGAGAACATATGAGGAGGTTTGGATGGTTTAACATCTCTGGAAATTGCAAAGCAGGAACTTGATGTAGAAGCTTGGATGATTTAACATCGTTTGAAAATGCACAGCGGGAAGTTTGAAATATTCCAAAATAAGCCCCAAAAGTTTAAATTATTCGAAAACAACTTAAAATATTTAAAGAAAACTTGCCAAATGACCCCATGACAGAAAACCCTAAAACGAGTCCGATGTGGAACTTGATGCGAATAAGGAACGAATGGCCGACAACTGAGCATTTTGTTATCATCAGTGTTGTCAAGATTGTCGAAGAAGATGCGGCGCGAGAGGCTCAAGCGCAAACAGTGGCGTGTGTTCTCCACGTGCCGGCTTGAACAATGACTCTTAATGAGAGAAACAAAACACAAAATCACAGAACCCATAGATAGATTGGCTCTGATACCATGAAAACAAATATGACAATTCTATATTTCTAGATACTTAGAATTAAAAGAGATGTACAAGAGACGTGCCTTCTTATAGGCATTACATCAAGTAAAATATAGAAATACTAATAACCATTGGGATTACATAATCATATCTCAATGATTATGTAACAATATCTTAGAGATATGTAGAATCATAATCATATCTTTGGATGATTATGATTATAACAATATCTTAGAGATTCTAACAAATATGAAGAGACCTTTTAACATCAAAGGGAATGTTAAATGCTCCTTAGTCTAAGAAGTTGATGATTGTGTGGGTGTCTCTCTCAAACTCAAGAAATTATGCATCGACAATGTTAAATGCTCCTTAGTAGTTGATGATTGAGTGGGTGTCTCTCTCAAACTCAAGAATTTATGCACATACAACCAAATGTAGATGCAGGGGAAACATTAAACAAACAGGTCAGTTTTTGTGTATGCATGCATGTGAACAGTAGCAAGAAAGACAGGGAGATAGCTAGACTAGAACAAGCTTTGAACAAGAAAGAGGGAGAGAGGAAGAGAGAGGTTTAATGAAGTCAACTCTTAGAAACAATTCAATCACATAACATAATGTAATATCTTTTGTCCATTTGAAAAAACCAACCAAGCAAGCAAGCTTTACATCTGAAAAGTTTCATTTCCATGGATTGCAGCACTGCACTGGATTACAAAAATGCAACATTTATGAAGAAACATGAAGTAGTAATCCGAACAAATATAGAATTGTCCCATAAAAATAACTCATAAAGGAAAATTTAATGACAAAAATGGTGTGATGATGGCACATTTAAATTATATTTTATGGAAACACAAAAGCAAAGGAAATCTTATTCATTGTTTAAAAATACGGCTGAGGCGGCCGCCTATTGCGGTTTCTGAGAGGCGGCCGCTTCATGCCGCATCAGGCCGAATCGGCGTGAGGCGGCCGCCTCACGTCGAACATTTTTTTTTTTTTTAAAAATTTTTAAACTTAAACGACGACGTTTTGGAATACCAAAACGTCGTCGTATCATTAAGATTATAAAGAAAAAAACTAAGGGTTTCTCGGCTCCTTTGCGTTGATCGGTCTCCTCTGCGTTTCTCGGCGACGTTCATCCTCTGCTTGCAAATCGTCCTCTGCTTCAAACTGGTCTCTCTCGGCATACTGGTTTTCTTTTTTTTTTTATTCCTTTGAATTTCTGTTTGTTCCTTTGCATTTATCTGTTTGTTCCTCTGCTATGTTTGTTCCTCTGATTCAATTTGTCCTCTGTTTGTTCCTCTGCTATGTTTGTTCCTTTGCATAAAATCGTCCTCTGCTATGTTTGTTCCTTTGCATTTGTCTGTTTGTTTAGATAAAATCAAGGTCCGCATATAATCTCGTAGATTTGGGTTTTAGGTTGAATTGATTTAGATAAAATCAGTGATTAATAATTGAATTGGATGTAACAATTGAATTGGATGTAATTTTTTCAGTAAAATGTCGAGATTTTGACCCAAGCTTCATGCCGCTAGACACTAATGATAGCTTATTTAAGGATTAGTTATCAATAATTTTTTGAACATACTATGAATTATGAAGAAAGTAATGTATTTTGGATTACTTATCAATAGTTTTTTGAACATATTATGAATTATGAAGAAATGAATGTATTTTGGATTATTTTTCCGATTTCCGGATCGAGGCGCCCGCCTCACCGCCTCGAGGAGGTCCGCCTCGCGCCTCAATGGCTGGCCGCCTCGAGGCGCCGCCCCGTATTTTTAAACATTGATCTTATTATTGTCACGGTATGGATGATTACCAAAGGAGGAAGAATTGGAATAACTTCAGAACCAATTATTGTATCACTTCTCGAGGTAAACTAATAAACACACGGTAATCATCAACGATGGTTGCCTCAAATATGGCAATTATAAACACCAATTTAACTCACTCACCTGGACATAATGTACACCATTAATTTTCGTTGGTGTGCTAACTAATTCAGTGATGGAATTGCCATTTGATTTTCTAAAATCTCGAAACCTGGAAGAGCTATTTGTTGAATCTAGAAATTTCCATGTCCCTGCACACATCCAAATAAACCGCTAGTCAAATAAGCATTGAAGTAAAAGGCGAACTGAATGAGTGCTTATGAACTTATTACTTAGACAACTGACCATATAGGTCAATCAATAATATTGTGCCTCGAAGTTCAAATGACAGCACTTTGTCAATGTTTTCACAAATTATATTTCTATTTCTTCATATAAAACAAAAATTAATAAGAATGCAATGCCAAACAATTATTAACAGGCTCATTTGAGTGTATGTCCCACAACATCTGACAACCAATAAGCAACATTACTCCAGCAACTGAGAAATTTAAGAGTTGGGGTTGAATGCAGATACAATATATGTTTTACTATGGTGACACCATGGTTTAAGACAGTTTACTCCAAAAGATAACTTACAAACCTCGGTAGGTTCCTGTTATGTTCCATTCAGAATATGGACCCAATTCATTTTCGTCTTTTCTAACAAATAGCCACTGCAAAATGAAACATCAATAACAAACAAAAGAATGAGCTTATTTTTCAATTACATTTTCTGTAATGTTAAGATAAACTTAATCCATTAAAAATAAGAAATATTATCGACTTATTTGAAATAGTAAAATGTAGTGCTAAAAGAATCACATGGCACTATTATATCTTAAGAAGATAATAGGCTAAAAAGAAATCATATCAGCAGCTCTTGAGCAATTAACTAGTCCTTTTCTTTTTTCATGTAAATAGTGATCTGAAAAGATACTTTCCTCAGGCGATCATAAAGCTGGTAAAGTTATAATATAACTGGTATCACACTACTATCAAACTTAAGAAACATAACTAGAATTTTTTTTGTTAAATAATAAATTGCACCACAACTCAGCAAATGGACTTTATCAAGCAATTGAGTCAGACTTGTTGGTAGAACTAATGATAAAATAGACTGTAGAACGATGTATTTTCTTGCAAATAGTGACTTGAAAAACTAACACAGAACCACATACACAGCTCAAGAAGGAATAGTGGTGGGGAAGTTGGCATAAAACTGATAATATGGAAACTTCAGGCTACCATTTGTAAGTTTCTCCGTGTGTTTCATTTACCCTATGTAAACAGTCAGAGGGTAAACTTGGACTCGTGAATGCAAGCAGACTTTTCCACCTTTAACTTTCTATACACAAAATTAGGCTGTGGAACCGCATGAAAACCAGTTTCTATAAACCAAAAGACCCTGCAATTATAGACAGAGGCTTTGACATTAACTAACAGTACAGTAGAATTTCCAGCGGTGAATTTCTTTCAGCCGTTATAGTAAACTAACTTCTCCTCCTTTTTCCCCATATTTTCATCACCATTGAACTACCAGACTCCACATTTTCCATTCCCATTTTCACAACATTTTCTTCAATGTTCAACTCATTTACCCACATGACAATCATTCAAAACCCATTCAAATCACTTCAATTCAAAACTGAACTAGCATTTAAATATAGCATAAACTCAAATCTCACAACAAAACATGAATTTGACTAGAAATACAACAAATTTCACCAATAAAAATTGCTTTCTCCTATCCAAATTTACAATCTTTATTCATCCTCAAACACAAATTAAATTGAAGTATCCAAAAAAAAAAAAAAAAAAATGAAAAATTACCAACCTCATCGCCCCAGGACCGTGCCCGCTCCCTCAATGGTCTGAGACCGTCCACAGGCTTTATAACCGAAAAACCAAACCAAAATGCAAAAACAAAATGAACCCAAAACCCTAATTTCCTCCTCCTCCACAAAAAACCCAAACTTTCCCAGAGAACCATATCAAAAATCCCACCTTCCAAAAACCCAGAAGTCAATCAAGTCCAAAACAACAAACTATCGATCTTCAACAAGAACAAAAGAAAATGACACAAGACCACTTCCTTTCATGAAGAAGCGGGACTCACTACTTAGCGTACTTGATTCAAGTGGAATCAAACAAACATTTGAAGTAACAACTAATCAATCAAACAAACTAACAACAATCAGATGACGGAAAGTGAGAGGTCAACTGAAAGATTATTAATTTAATTTGATTTAATTTAAGCAAACGAGGTAGCTACTAACAAAACCTACACCAGAGGAATTCGTACCAGAAATTGCACATACAGATACATACATCAAGTAGATAGATTATAATAATAATAATAATTTATATTATTATTATTATTTTAGAAGTTAGATGGTGGGTGGGTTTGGTTACTGAAACTAATCTAATTAAGCTGCTTTTTTTTTTTTTTTTTTAACAGGGTATTTGGTTTGGTGTTTGTTGTGTTGCGTTTCGTTGACAATGGGTGAGGAGGGCAGAGAGAGAACCAATTACTGCTTTATGGTGTTTTTTAACTCACGCTTCAGTTGGGAGTTGAGTTTTTCTGGCTAAATTCTATGGAACTCGAGGGTTTGGTACGAAGATAATTTTTATATCTTAGACGGAATAAATAATAATATTGATATTTTTGGGCCGAACTCATAATTAGCCCACTGAATTTTTATCTGACATCTTAATAGCCCATCAAATTTTTATTTTCACCCTTTAGCCTACTGAACTTTTAAAAACGGTGTAACAAACTCATTTAATGTAACGCCGTTCCGTTTACCGTCCACGTCAGATTTTTCCGTTAGGAGTTGATGACGTGGCAGCCAACAATGCAAATGTCAAAAATAACAGAACACATATTTGACCCCCTGAACTTTTATAATACATCACATTAGCCCTCTGAACTTCAATATTTTACATATAAGCCTACATAACTCCAAAAAATGATGTTAAAAACTCTTTATAACTACATAAATCATCATCAACACAATCATGTCTTGAAAAAATTACAAATGATCTGTTTAATTTCATTTGAACATTAATCAACACTATTAAAAAAAAAAAAATTTCGATATTAGAAAAATAATAGTAAAACACAATCATATTTAATTTTTAATAAATAATTTTAGAATAAAGGTGACGCAACATATTAAACACAAATTCACGGTACTTAAATTATCAACAAATATCATTATTTGTTGATCTAAACATGTTTATTACACACCTTAAATTAAACAAATATCATTATTCTAGATATTATTGGTTAATCTAAGTCTATTATTTTGTATTTTTCGTTTCAATATTCTATTTCTTTTTCGTCTTTCTGTGTTGTTATTGTGGACCATTTAATATGTTACGTCACATTTATTCTAAAATTATTTATTAAAAATTAGATATGATTGTGTTTTACTATTATTTTTTTAATATTGAAAATTTATTTTTTTAGTAGTGTTGGTTAATGTTCAAATAAAATTAAATAGACCATTTGCAATTTTTTCAAGACATGATTGTGTTGATGATGGTTTATGTAGTTATAAAGGTTTTTAACATCATTTATGAGAGTTATGTAGGTTTATAGGTAAAATATTGAAGTCTAGTGGGCTAATGAGATATATTATAGAAGTTCAGTGGGTCAATTATGTGTTATGTTATATTTGGCATTTGCAATGTTGGCTGCCACGTCATCAACTCCTAACGGAAAAATCTGACGTGGACGGTAAACGGAACGGAGTTACACTAAATGGGTTTGTTACACCGTTTTTAAGAGTTCAGTGGGCTAAATGGTGAAAATAAAAATTTGGTGGGCTATTGAGATGTCGGATAAAAGTTCAGTGGGTTAATTATGGGTTCTGCCGATATTTTTGTATTATATCCGATATGTTATCATCTCTATCAATTTGTCAATGTTGCCCTGACTAGATATTCGGCCGAGTTAATGAGTTGTATCATATTTAGTTATAAATTTTGTTTTAAGTCTTGGTTATGGTTGTTGGACATAATATAACACAGCTTATTAACTCGAGACAAACTTAACACGAATAAATAGATATGAATGATTAAATTTTATATTTTTATTTAATGAATCGGTCAGTGTCAATCCAGATAATAATCATATCATCACGTAATTGATTTATCAACCCATTTATGATATTATTATATGTTTTTTTTTGTAATCAAAATATTTTTTAGGTTCTTATAATTATCACGCAAATACTGGATTGATTTTTTCTATCTTAAACTTAAAGGTATGAATGATGAACATTTTTTATTTTGTCATGTTTTGAAGAATTTTAGATAGACTTAAATATTGATGGTGAACAATTTTTAATGGATTTTAATGGTATTTTGATTTTAATATGTGTAATTTTTTTAACCTTTCATTATATAGATTTTGATGTTATTAAATATTTAATTATCTATTATTGTAATTATTTTAATATAAATATAAATTGTACATGTGAAATTTGTTTTAAACGAGTTAACGAGTGATATTCATGTAAATTAATTTAAATTGATATTAAACGAATTATTAAGTCACACATTTATCTTCATATCAGGTCAATGTTTTTATTTTTTTGACATATAATGGCTAATCCTTATGTGTTCTTTATTTCAAAAAAAAATTAAAAAGTAAATTGAAAACCATGTGTTCTTTACTTAATCTCAAATCGTTATTTTAGTATTTATTTTTTTCAAATTTTTATGACAAATTTGATTGATGATTTTGTGTGAGATAAAAAGTATTCGTCAGAAATTATAATATTAGTATTCTTAATTTATTATATTTTTTAAATAAAAATAATTTTTTCTATTTATTTTAAAGCAGTCCCCTATTCATATTTAATATTTTTTTTGAGGATCTTGAACAATGAGTTTTAAATTTTTGATTCTTATCCATATGAAATATTAACTTTATATTTCTTGATTAATTTTTGATAAATTTTCTATTAATCATGATGTGTTTATTTGTTTAATTAAAATGTGATCTTGAATGCTTTTTAGAAATTCCTACATTTTCATTGATTTTTTACTTACGATATTTACATTTTCTTTGATTATTAATTATTGATTGATGGCATATTGTTGAGCTTTTCCAAAGTAATTTAAGTTGAGGTAATATCTTTGGAGTCCCTGAATTGTACCATAATCAAACTAAGGACACAGTTTGTCCCTTTGTTTTTTTTTTTTCACTTGCCTTCCCGGTTTCCCTTACTTTGATTCTCTGTTAGTAGACCCGGGCAATGATTCGGTTTGGTTTCGAACTGAAATCGAATCGAACTGTTCTCGATTCCATAAAAATATGGAATCGGAAACTGGAATCGAACTAGACGATTTCGAATTTTTTTTAATAATTTTAAAAAATGGAAAATAATTTTAAAAAAATTATAATTGGATATTATTAATAAATAAATATAATAAAAAAATTTATTTATTTTGAATTTTATTATATTAAATTAAAAACTTAAATTAAGAATAAAATAAACAACTTGAATTTAATTATTTTTTTCATTTGAACTTAATTTTTTATTATATTAATATTAAAACTTAACGGTTCAAACGGTTCTATTAGGATGAAAACACTAACCAAATCGTACTAAATTGATATTCAAAATCAGAACAAAAAAAAATCGAAACCGAATAATTTATTCCGATTCGATTTCGATTCCGAACCGGAACCGTGGCTGGTCTATCCGTTAACCAGGGCCGCCACCGTTTGTACAAGAAGCAAATAATAAAAACGACACAAGGATACAGTCTTTATTTTCTCAACTCACTCACTCACTCACTGCATAGAATCAGAAGCAAATCTGAGAGGAATCGATAATGGAAGAGGCAGCAACGAAAGGAACAGTGACGTCACTCGCGTCGATGTTTCCAGTCGAAGACGCGCAGAAAGCAGCGAAGCGCGTGCAGGACGCGCTGGCGGAGAAGCAGCTGGAGCTTGACCGAGTTAAGGAATTCATCGCCGATAATACAAACCTCATTAACATCGTCCAGAAACTTCCCGAAGAACTCCACCACGATATCATGGCAACCCAATCAAAACCTTACACGTTTCCCGCTTTATTTTTTATTTTATTTTTTTGTTTATAAATTATTATTATTTTTTTTAAATTGACAGGTTCCGTTTGGTAAAGCTGCATTTTTTCCTGGTCGTTTGATACATACCAATGAGTTTATGGTAATTATTATTGTGTTAATTTCTTTAATATTTCTAATTACTTTAAGGCTCCATTCTTGAAATTTCAAGAAGCACGTTTTAGTTTTTGTTAATTTTCTAATTATTGATAGCATATTTTTAGGATGAAAGGAGTAATTAGCATTTGGTTCTCTACTTCTCTTCCGAAATGCATTTTTGATTGAAAAAAAGTATTTTTTTTTTAATAGAAACAATGGCAAGTAGATCCTTAATTAGATGAAGAACTAATAGGCATAAGTTTTGTCCTGCCTCATGAAATTTCTGTTTTTTTAATAAGCTTTGATGAATTTGTTACGCATGTGATTTGAAAGTTCTAGTTACTATGCTACTAGGTTCTTTTGGGAGAAGGATATTATGCCGAGAGAACATCTAAACAAACTGTTGAGATATTGATGAGAAGAGGGAAGGTTTTGGATTCCCAAGTTGATTCTTTTAAGGCCATGATGAAGGATCTTCAAGCCGAGGCATCGTTCTTTAATACTACGGCTTCTGAAGCAGCGGTAAGTTTGACAGTTTTGTTTCCTGGTTAGCCGAGAAGTTTTTATGATAGTCACCGTTGTTAAATGTAATAATGCTAGCTATTGAATGTACTGTTTCTCTATGTTAATAATTTTGAACTGATATGCATGACAGGAGGGTCTTGTAGAGATAAGGGAAGAATATGTGGAGGAAAATTTGTCTGAAAGGGCATCTGAATCATGTAGGTTCTTGCGTCTTTCTAGTCCCTTTTCATGTTTAAAATTGTGCAAGGGTGAGTTTATTCTTGGAGATGAGAATGCCCTCTTTTATCCTTCTAGCTCTACAATGGCATCCAAAAGCCATAGATCTAGGGTTGACACCTGAGGGAGGCTGTAGGATCTCTTATTTTCTAATTTTTGTCTTGTTGAAGTCATACTTGTAATTCATAATGATGCTTAATGCTTAGCTATGTATTAGAATATTTTCTGTTCTTGCTGCTGAAAATGAGATATCGATATTGTTTTCCAGGTCCACTGAAACAAGATTCTTCTAGGATTTCTGAAGCAGATAGCCTGAAAGATGAAGATGAAGAATTTTCTCATATTATGTCCAGGTTGGATGAACTTGAGGAAGAAGAACTTGCCGCGGAAATTGAAAATGGGAGAGATAGTGATGAAAATAAGGAAAATAATGCGGCTGAAAGTGACAATGAGAACAATGAAGATGGGCAAGATGATACTGTTTTTGACCAGTTTTCAGATCAAATTTCCCTTGATCAAGATCTCAGACATTCAGAGGTACTGTTAATGTATTGCTTTTAGTATGAGGATGTGGAAGAGTGAGTGGAACTAATAATTACAATCTCCATTATAACCGCGCTGAATTTCAAACAGGATAATGAGTTGAGTAAATTGCCACTGCGGATGAAAAAAAAAGTAACCTTTGAGGATTTGGCTGATCAGTCTGTAAGTGATGGCATCTCTAATTCTGTGCTTATTTATTATTGTTGATAGTTGTCAGCTACTGATAGTCATTAATCAACTTGGTGAATCATTTTTTATCAGATCAAGTTATACTAATTGTCTCAATTTTTGAAGTGCAGTCTACAGGATTGACAGTGCGGGCTGTACCTGAAGGTTAGTCATCAACAGTTCCCTATGGTTTTTCTGTTTGACTTGAGAAAGCAGGAAAATGTTTCAACAAGCACGGCTTCTGTCAACCAATGTTTATAATTACATTTTTAGGCATACTTGTAATTCATTTGAATTGTTTTAAAAATTATTATGTGATCATTTCTTTTTTTCTTTTTCCTTTCTAGAAATTGATGTGCATCAATGCCTCTCAAGGTTTTGCTAATTAAAAATTAGCTTTGGGATTTTACGATTTCTTTTTATATATGGCTAGCAAGGCATGGGTTGGATAAATATGTTGGCTTCCGTGACACAGTTTGTTAGAAGTTAGAACTCCAGACCTTACCAGTTGCCCAACAAGGGGACGCAAATTTTTTTATCTTTTAATTCAAACAATATATGGATATATGGTAATTCCTCAGTTTCCATTTCTGTATGTCTTGGGGAGTACTGTTGTTGCAAAGTCAAAGTATAATTTCTTTATTTTTAAATGCTATTTTCAGTTGTGGCTCTGGTTGGCATGAAGGCCTTTATGGCTGATTTGTCTTATTCAACTCTTTTGCAAAGGTTTATCTAGAAGATACTACTAATATGTGGATTTTGTGCATTAATCGTTCTCATTGATAGTATTTAGGAAATGTGGGGTGATTTTCTATGGATTCTTATAATACACAAAAACACATGAATGTTTTAAGGCCACTTCTCAGGGTATCAAGATTTATGGATTTCATAAATCAGTTAATCTCTATAATACCCTTTAGACTGCCATCTGACGTATGTGCAATTCTTTGAATGGTGAGCATATCACATGTTTTGACGATTGTTCTTATGCCGCTCCATCGTCTTTTTAATTATAAGGTGATCCCTTTCTCTATCTTATTTAGATGCTGAGCCTCGGGGCAAAAGTTTGGCGACCAATGTGAAATCCAATTCTGCTGAGAAGGCTTTAGTGCTTCCTGAAAAGGACAATGTTGCGACAGCACCTTCTTCAAGAAAGGAGGTATTCCTATTCAAGCTCAATGAGCATTATTTCTCTTTTATGTTTTTGTGAATTGGCATATTAACTTCTTGCCAAGCAGCATAAATGTAGTCTGTTTTACTGCTTTGTGCACCCTAACTTTTGTTACCACACACTCTTCTCTTGGTAGACTGGATGCCTTGATAGTTGAAAGGAATTTTCCTACTTGCATCAAGTGTTTATGTCCTTATAACATGCTTCCTCAGTTCTCCCAGTTTTGTGCTGTTTGATAATTGTCTGAAGTATTGATTTATTGGTCAATGAGGCCTAGTGTTTGATTGAGAATCTGCCAAATATGCTTTGTTCCCACAATTTTTAATTCAATCCATCCACTTCATTGTATCATACTTTTAAAAAGAAGCTACATAAACAGTTCTAGGAAATGCATTTTGTTGATTCAAAGTGAAGATTTCAAATATATGAGTCAAATCCTCCATCACTAATTCAGATATTCAGTATGGCACAAAATTCGGTGACATCATCTTGATCAAGATCAAGTTCTGAGCCGAAGCAGAAATTACTCCCAGTTCTGTCTCGAATTACAAAAAAGAATACTAGAAGAACCTCATGCTGTACTCCTATATTTCAGAATTGCAGGAAAAAAATTGACAAGTTTAGCACCATCACTGATGGCATTATTTTCTTATATAGATTTCTCCATTTACAGTAAGATATATCACGCTTGCCACAATGTGTGCACTATTCATTTGTTAGTGAATAGCTGGCCTTGCCAAAGCCCTAAAACATCTTTCTCCTTTGACAGATATCTAGTCAGACTTCAAAGCCAGGATTTGATCGTGACAAGGTATGTTTTTCCACCATTGTTTCTGTCAATCCAATAGTGTGTAATTAAATGAGTGTTATCCATTGTTACGAACCAACTTTCTTTTTTGGCAGGCTTTTACAGGATCTATCGTAGAGAAGGCTTATAATATCCCAACAAATCCACAGGAACAAATTGGGACCACATCAAAGGTATAGTTCATTGATACACATTGACAAAAATGTTGTTCATTAACATAAAAAAAATAAATCGTAATTGCGTTTTTGACTGCTGCAGCCTTCTGGTTCTCAACCTTCAAAGCCAGTTTCCAGATTTAAGATGCAGAGAAAGTAGTCGCCAAAGTAGCTGAATGCTGCAGCATGTAAAAATATAGAGAAATGTGAGATCAATCATGTCCTTGAAAATTTTGTACTCAGAACAGTAAACAGAAACTTGTTTATTTTGAAAGTAGAATGCCAGATCTGTTGCTTGCCATTGGGACAAATTGTTCTCAACTCTTAATTATGCCCTTGAAATTTTATACTCGGGCGAGGCATTTGTCACTTCATTTTGTTCTTTTTTTTAGCATAAAGGCGATTCTAAGAAATTCATTGAAGGTCAATTTCGCAATGGTCAAATTAACTTGCTATCCGTTTGATCACGAGTAAATTTTATACTAGATACGACAATGCTCAAATCACATTTTAATCAAATTATTTCAAAGGAAAAAGCATCTGTTATTTACATTTCCTTTGGTCAAATCTTGAACAATCACCCAAAAGAAAAGAGAGAAACAAAATGTACATCTTTGTAAAATGACATGATACAATGGCTGGTTACACCCTTAAAAGCTTCAACCATTGGGTATCTTATTTCTCTTCCTATAGTCTTGCAGCACTTTCTCCCTTGCCGGAGTAGTTGCAGATAATACCCACTTGCTGAATTCAACCTCATCCATACCCACGAATCGCGCAAGGAGGCTGTATTCTCTTTTTTTCCGGTCCTTGGATGCAGAACGTCTCTCTTTACCATTCGCACAATCTAATTTTCTTCTCTTCTTGCAAGGGATTCGTGAAGGAAGAGCGCTATCATCCTGAGGGACGCTCTCTTCTGTCTTCCTTTGATTTCCGGGTTGATTGTTGAGAATGTCTTCATTGCGATGAGAATATACAATACCTGAACATGATGAAAATTGGTTGATAAACCAGATATTTATCGTAATTATGCTCGTAGTCAAGTCCATACTCCCTAACCAATGCATAAAATATTAACAAAAGCGGAAAAACAGACAAGTTGAATTTACCCAAGTCTTCAAGAATGGGTTTAGATGTCCTAGCCTTCTCCAGATCACTGGACTTACTGGTCTTAGATCCTGATGAAAGTAATACATTTGCTTCTTTTGAGGAAACGATATGGGTATCAATCTCTGTTGATTCCGGACTTGTACTAGGATGCTGCTCATGTTGTTGTCCCTGTTTTTCATGTACCTCGATGATTTCACTGGTGAAAAGCTTATCCGAGAGATCACGAAATAGATTGCAGATTCCAAAAAGCTCGCCTTGAAACTCTTTGCAATCCTGAGAAAAAGGAAACTGTTTCAAATGCCAGAACGCTAAATGTTTGAAAACAGATTCTGTCCTCTGATAAACATTATAAGTGCCCCTCCACCCATAATAATAATAATAATAATAATAATAATATACCTGGACACCTTCAAAATATCGTTTTTCCAATTTTCCCGAAACAGCAATATTCGATAGCTGCTGTTTGTACACCTGACGGGTATAAACAAGTTCCTCGAGGGAGCCAGCAGAAAGAAAGCGGAATACGACGACATGCCGCTTCTGCCCAAAACGAAAAGATCTGTCCTGGGCCTGTAAATCTTGGGCAGGATTCCAGTTTGGATCAAATATAACCACACGATTTGCACTTACAAGATTCAATCCAAGCCCACCAGCTCGAGTTGATATCAGGAACACCTGAAGTAAGAAATCAGTGTCAAAAAAATAATTGAAAGCACAAAATTCCTACTCAATTTAGTACCGGGAAGAATACCTGTTTGCTTGGACTTGAGTTGAAGTCATCAACAAGAGACTGGCGCAAGTTGGTTGGAGTGGAACCGTCAAGTCTTGAAAAGCTATATCCTTTGCGAATGAGGAATTTCTCCAGTATGTCCAGCATCCTGGATACAGTAGTTCAATGTTAGAGAAGAAAAAGTAGTTCAATCAAGTCGAGGTGCTCACACTAATAGCCACTGATGATGAGAAATTGTTAATTGTATCCCAAAGAATAAAAAGCTCCTTTAGCAAAAATTTTATATCCAACAAATTCAACTTATAAATGCCAATAGATAAAAATTATCCCTACATGGCTAACTTTCATCTACTGCCATTCAGAAAAACGTGAGACCGGGCAACTTACATCAATTAATATGTAACAAACTTCTGACATCAAAACTAAAGTTTAAATCTGACATCAAAACTAAAGTTTAAATTAACTCCTAGTAGCTTCATCGATGCCTTGATGTCTCTGAGTCAAAGCTTGGATACCAGCCCTTACAATTTCAAAATTATACTGGCAAATGGCTAATGCATAAAGTATACCAAGATATGATGACACTGGCTGTAGCCTTTCTCTCCCGCATTCTCTCACACACACTGAACACGCACAGAAACTAGAGGGTTAATAAGCGGATTTGTGGAACATTACCTAACTGAGTAACTGAAAAGAAGAATTTTGTCGCCCTTTGAAGCCCAAGAGTACATTAACTTTTCCAAGGCTCGCATTTTACCACAACTTTTAACATCACTCAGGCCCATGAAACTCTCGTTTTGAGCATTTCCTCCCACCAAATCAATATCAGGTCCAAAGACAGCTGAGGCCAACTCTGCATCCTTCCTCTGTTTATCTGGTTCATCTCTGGGGTTAGGCTTAATAAGCTCCAGGTGATTGCTAATCTGCGACACAGTTCTAGAATGTCAGCATGAAAAAAATAACCAGGCATGCAATTCATAACAGAAATTGGTTTCCACCCTGCGGATTTGTGGATGCATTAACTTTTTAAGAATGTACACCTACCTTCTGCAAATAGCATAAATGACTTAAGATTGATATAAAAGGATGGCCCGGTGCACGAGGCTTCCCACACTATGGGCTCTGGGGAGGATTCAATATGTATGCAACCTTACCCTTACTTTTTGCAAAGAGGCTGTTTTCGAGACTCGATATAATAAAATGATATTTTCTGTTTTGAAAAAAAAAACAAGTTGTACCATTTTTCAAAGCATTGACTGAGTTAATAGAACTACCAGATAATTGTATATCTCAAGGGCTTGTAAGACTTACAACTAGAGTATCAAGTTGATATGTTCAGAGCCCCAGTGTCAAGTCACCAGAGGCTTGTGTCCCAAAATCCAAGGCTCTTGTAAAGCACATGCTCATATCATGAGTTCATTTAATGTTTGAAAGTATATGCATTTTCCAAAAGCTGAAGAAAAAAGGTTTCAATAATCATAAATAAGGGATTTTTGAAATCATTAAATTCTTTCTGATTCAAATTTCCCATAGTTCCAGTTATTGCAGGCACAAAAGGAATGCTAATCTAGAACAACATTCATTAGTTATAGATGGGCAGAAATGATAACAAGCCCTGTTGTGACTTTTAGGCGTATAGTTCCTCACAAATTCTAACACGTCAGCAGAAAGTGCTAGTAGAATACACTGCACCAACAATTTAATTAACCTCTGCTTTTCCCATCAAATGTTTTATTTTCATTTCTCAACACAAACACTTATTTAGGAGACTAAAAATTTTAGTTAAACTTGCACTTTACTTCAGTATAATCTTGTTGAAAGACCAAAATACATCTGTCCCTACCTCTTTCCTTCGAAAAAATCCTACCAAATAACTGCAAAGGTTGCGTAGCCCAACTGCAACTACAAGTAAAAATTGACTACTGTTGCAAGGCCAACACAGTGCTTTCAAAATTTCAAAATAGTTTAAAAAAACTGCAGAATTCAGAAGTTCATTACCTGTTGGAGTTTGACAAGGCATGGAAGGACAAGGCAAAAGGGGCACGAGTCACACCCATCAAGGTTATCCCTGTGAAGATAACGCCAGATAATCCCTTCTGGTACAATCCTTTTGCAACATTCAACTTGGGTAAGAGGGCTTCCACAGCTGCAAGGAAGATCCTTATTAATGAGGCACTGGATATCTGGTAGTTGTAGCATTCTTGTATACGCTTGTTTTTGCAAATCACTCATTGCACAGAAAACCACATTATCTTCCTTTCCCATCATAAGATGTCCAATAGTCTCTTCTTTTGTCCTTCTCAACAAATATTTACGAAGAACTGCAACCAGGTGTTGTTTTCTTTCATCAGCAATCCGGATAAATCTTTCAGGAGCAGTTGATCTCTGGCCATGCTTGAGAGGTTCATCATAAAACTCCCGGAAATGTTCCCGTGTTCCCAAAGACCCAGGTGCAACCCAGTCAAAGAGATTGTACAGTTCCATAATTTTGTTTTGCATTATGGTTCCTGTTAGACCGATACGATGATGAGTTTTAAGTTCTAAACATGCCATATAGAGTTTTGACTTTTCATTCTTAAGCCTGTGTGCTTCATCAACAATAACAATCTCCCAATTGACCTTTGATAAAATGCTTCCATGAATCCTATAAGTGTCAAAACTAGTAATAAGCACCTCAACTCCATAAGCTTCTAGTTTTTCGAGAATCAGATCACGATTCGGACCATGGTAAATAGAGACATTAAAGTTAGACCACCTAGAGAATTCAATCTCCCAGTTCTGGATAACAGAAGAAGGGCAAATTATCAGCACATGACCCTTCTTCCCCACCACCTTATTCTCTTTCAATATTGTGGAGTCACTAGATTCATCTTTCCCAAACACAGCGGCAAGGAATGCAATCGTTTGAATTGTCTTTCCTAACCCCCTATTTCAAAATTAGAAAGGCAAAAGCAAACCTTAATAGCACCGCAAACAATTGAATAACCAAATCTAACGAAAAAGTATAGGATACTTGATACATGCATAATACCAAATAGGAAGCATAAAAAGTTATAAGGCTAGCAACATTGTACTCACATGTCATCACCAAGAATACCTCCATGGTTGCTTTTGTACAATTTATACAAGAACTTAACACCCTCTCTTTGATGTTCGAGCAGCCTACAGTTGATTGATGCCGGAACCTGCAATCAAATGAAACAAGATCCCAAAAAAAAAATATCACCCTCCATACAAAGTCAAACAAACTTTCAAATTTCCAATCACACAACAACAAGCATATTCTCAAATACTCGCAATGAATTTAAACAAAATAAAAATATAATTTTTCTTAAACAAAATTGCTCAATAATTATACAAGAAGTAACAACACCTGTATAATTGGAAATTCTCCATCTTCTGAGAGGACCAATGGCTCAAATGGGCCTGTATGATCAAACTGAAACTGACCCAACTGGGGTCTTCCAAATTTTTCTTGTTCTTGTTCTTTTCCCTCTTCTAAATCACCATCACCATCATCATCATCATCACAAAATTTGTTTTTTTCAACTGGGGTTTGCTTTCTGGGTTCTGGGTTTTGAATTGGCAGAGAAAAGTTGGAAGATTCTTCAAGGCGTTGAAGTTGCTGCGCAAGAGATGATTTTGGGGGCTTTCTTGTGTTGATTAATGTGTCATTTGATGATTCTTGGGACAATGACAATGATTGTGTCAAAGTTGATGAGGAATTTGAACAGGGTTTTAGGCTTTGCTTAAAGCTGCGCAACATTACTTGAGAGTTTTGAGAAATAAATTTGGCAACAATTCTCTATAAATTTGTTTTTGAATTGGATGGAGAGCTTTGATTAGTTAGTTATTATTGTTTCTTATAAGGTTATTTTGCTGTTCCCAGAAAACAAATTAATTTAAATGTAATAATATTATTATTACCATTATATTTTAAAATACTGCTCGTATAAGTGTATTATTCTTATTAATTTTTTATTATGTTTTTTTTTTTTTTCAAAAATCAAATAGTAGTTATTTATCTCATTTTAAACTCTCTTATCCTTCTTGGTCCTTCATATATTTCTCTCTCTTCTCCCTCTTCTTTTCTTCCATCCATCTTTCTCTCTCACTGTAACATAACATAAATAATTAAAACTGAATAAAATCAATTGAATATTAAAAAAGAAAAAATAAAGAGTTACATATGCCAATTAGAGTGAAGAAGAGAATAAGAGATGAAATTGAAGAAAGAAATATTAGAATATTTTATTCTAATTATGGGCTTATATTAATTATGATAAAAGTTTTAATATAAAGTGTTAAGATAATTGGTTTTGTAATAGAAACTGTGAAGCCCAATTGTTGATCTAATAAAGTGGGCTGCAACTCTATATTATTTGATGTGTGGATATTAGAGCGGGCTCGGAATTGTTATGGGCTTTTGATGGGTGAGCCAATTACACTCCATAAATTAGTGAGCTAAGGTCTCACTCTCACTCCCCTATATAACTTACTTAATAAGCTTTCTTCTTATTATATACATATATTCTCTTTCTCCTTTTGTATTATTATGATAATAATTGAAACATTATTATATGCATACAATTGAGATAAGGACGAGCAGTGTGCTCTCTCAAATGCATGCTTCTATAAATAATGTTAAAGAGAAAGAGAAGTTAGTGT
>SKCR01024334.1:0-94517 GCA_019454045.1 Zanthoxylum bungeanum
AATGTTAAATGGGAAACATATGGTACACCCATGATGGTAACATTTTGGAAGGGTTAGAAAAGGTCATTATGCATCCTAATAATGTGATTAATAGTAATCAATGTATGTGATTACATAGTGACTTGATTTCCCTCCTATAAATAAGACCATTTGCTTATTGAGTTAAGCAATCAATTAAGTTTGATTAAGAGGTCTCTACAAGCATAAAAGGTATGCAATTGTGTTGTGATTAGTATAGATTTATTTCAATTAACATGTAAATAAATCTAGGACTAGTAATACATGTATGGTTAGATCCTAAGAGGACAAACATGTAATTATATTAGGGATTATGTTTCCTAACAATTATATTATGAAAATGTGTACAATTTACTTTATGACAGATATATTGATGCCATATTCTGTAGGAACAATAGAGACTGCAGCTTTTAGCAAGGGTGTGTTAGAAAAACAAAACGGAAAAAAATCAAATAGAACCGAAAAATCGAATCAAACTGATAATTTTTATTTTAAAAATAATTATTCAATTTTTTAATTAAAAAAATGAACCAAACCGAATTATGAGCCGGATCAAATGATTTCTTTTTTATTTTTTATAATGCACACCTCTAGCTTTTAGGATGTGTGATTTGGTTATTCAGAATTAAAAAAAAAATATTTTAATAATCATACCAAACAACATAGGGTTATTATCATTTCACTATAATGAAATTGAGAAATAAAAAAATGTGTATAATAAATATTGAAAAATAATAAATTAATATAAGAAATATTGAGATATAATATTTTACTATGTAATATTTAAAAAATTATAATGATAAAATGTAAATAATAAACCTACAAAGTAACAACTGTGGGTGTAAATGATGTTCAATTAGAAACAAATAGCTGAAATTCGGGCCGACTCGATTTGGACCCACCCATTTAAATCCAAAGCACTCTAATTCCAAAATGGTAATTTCGCCACTCTCCTTCTTCCCTCTCTTTTCAACCACTTAAACGGCGCCGTCTCAACTCTACATTCGCTTCACACCTTTCACCAAATCAGATACAAAATGAAACCCTAGTGTTTGGGTGAATTTTAAACAAGATGGTAGGGACAAATTCCATTGTGGGATTGCAAGATCACTTGAAGCTTGCAAGAGAGTACGCCCTGGAAGGACTTTACGATACCTCCATCATCTTCTTCGACGGTGCCATTGCTCAGATCAACAAGTAATTTCACTCATTATTTTTACCCCTTGTCGTTAATTTCACACTCTCACTCTCACTGTCACTCTTGGTTTCTTCATTTAGGTTTTAACGTTGTAATTGTTTTAGATTTGGGAGAAATTTGTTTGCTTTTACTGTAACGAGGTTAATCTTTTAAAAGTTCTGCCATGGAAATGTTTATTTTCTAAAAGTTTAATTCTTTATAACATTTTGAGGTAATTTTTTTCTTTGGTTAGGAAATAAAGAGGTTAATGAAAAAATTGGAAGTTTTAGTTTTAGTTAAAGCTGCTATATTTGCTTAAATTTGTCTGATCGTGATAAATTTAATGCTACACATCCCAATTAACATATTCCATTTCAAAAACATATGTTTGAACTCTTTAGAGTTCGCTGAAATTGGATAATTGAGTTGTACTTATTTTTTCAACTTTTCCTTCCTGGAAATATATGTATAATTTGAAAGTGATGGGAGCCTGTGTGCTTCATATTTGCTCTTGCTCACGTCGTCAGTTGAATAATATTCATCATGTAGATTGATTTATGTTGTGGGCTAATGTTTGTTTGAGTGTTAATGACTTTCTCAACATTGTTTTAATTTTAGGCACCTGAACACACTTGATGACCCATTAATACGTGCAAAATGGATGAATGTCAAGAAAGCCTTGTTGGAGGAAACAGATGTTGTGAAGCAATTGGATGCCGAGAGAAGGGCGTTTAAGGAAGTTCCTGGTAGCAGGCGCACTTCTTCGCCACCAATTAATGCTAAATCGTCTTTTGTTTTTCAGCCATTAGATGAGTACCCAACCTCCTCAGGTGCTCCAATGGATGATCCTGATGTGTGGAGGCCGCCAAGTCGGGACACTTCAAGCAGGAGACCTGCAAGGGTTGGTCAAGTTGGTATGAGAAAATCTCCCCAAGATGGGGCTTGGGCTCGTGGTGCTACTAGCAGAACAAGTACGATTGGCCGTGGTGGAAAGGCTGCTGGTCCTAGTAGGGGTAACACAGGGGTTCGTGCATCGACTACTGGGAAAAAAGGCACTGGTTCTGGAAAATCTAGCAGGACAGATTCTGCTGTAAGTTCTTATAGAATAACTGTAATTGGACTTTAATACTTTATGCAGTTATTTTGAGTTGTTGGAGTTTAGGGTTTTTGATAGAAGGCTTGTGTAGTGTAGGGAAGTTATTGTTTGTCATGTGTGGAATGTGGAATGAGATAATTGGAAAAAGAAGTGGATTGAACTTTGAATGTCTTTTCTCCTCATTGACCTCATTCTCCAGTAATTTAGTTTGTGCTGCTCGCATCTAATAGCCATTATGGATAATTGTATTTACTTATGTTGCCAAGGGTACTTCAAATAATTGTCGTGAAATCAAAGACGTCTGAGCTGTCTCTGTTGTTGGCAATATTATTTCATTTTAACAATTTAGAAAACTAGCCAATTTTATCCAGTATCCTTGATCAGGGAAATTTGGCATGTAAAACATGATAATCACGTCCCAAGTTATGATGATAGCTTGGGTTAAATTGTAACTTGCTTTTTATTTGGTTGGCATATTGGGTTGTGGTTGTTTCTTTTTGAAAATTTATTTCAACTTATTTATATTTTGCTAACTATTGTCCTTGTGTTATTGTCAGAATGGTGACAGTGAAGAGGGAAAGTCAAAGAAAAGGGAGTATGAGGGACCTGATCCAGATTTGGCTGCAATGCTTGAAAGGGATGTCTTGGAAACTAGTCCTGGAGTTCGGTGGGATGATGTTGCTGGCTTGACTGAAGCAAAGAGACTTTTAGAGGAAGCCGTTGTTCTTCCTTTATGGATGCCTGAATATTTTCAGGTAGGCCGAAGCTTTATTGTTTTTTACTATGTTGCATTCGGATTAAGTTCGATCAACCTTTAACTGAACCAGGTGAAAATAAAAAATGTAGCTTTTGGAAATGGAGACAGTTATCAGTAGGAAGCCCATCATTGTTACATAACGGAAAAATGTCCAAAAATTAAAAAGAATATGTCACTTTTGCTTGTAATTCCTGAAAACCAAACTGAAATGAAAAATGATAATTGGTGTAACCAAACTTGCTTTAAGGTTTGTCTGGGTTTACACTTCCCCATTTACAATTTATTTCATTGTTTTAAAGTTGATATTCACATGCTGGATTGTAGGGGTGTTCACAGGTCGGGTCGGGTCGGGTTTTTTGAAATTTTGTGAGTCCCGATCGGGTCGGGTCACGAGAAGTTCGAGCCGCGGGTCGGGTCACGCGAAGGTGGAACCCGATCGGGTTCGGATCCGGTCGGGTCGTCGGGTCGGCATAAATTTTTTTTTTTTATGATTTAATTATTTTGAAATACAAATATTTGTTATTTTATGTCTCAAAAATTATCATAAATATAAAGTTTTAATACAACAAAAATAATAAACAAATGAAATAAAAGTAAAAACTTTAAAAATAATAATAAAATTTTTAGAAAAATAATATAAATACTATAGGGTCGGGTCGGGTTTTAGTATCAAACCCGTTGCCCAACCCGACAATTTCGGGTTGGGTTGAAAATTTGCAAATTTTTTTTGGACCTGCGGGTCAGGTCGGGTCGCGAGTTGACCCGACCCTATGAACACCCCTACTGGATTGTATCTATGTAGTTGTATAGTATTTGCCCAAAAAAAGAGCTGATTGTCTTTGTGCTTGCAGGGAATTAGGAGACCGTGGAAAGGTGTTCTTATGTTTGGCCCACCTGGAACTGGAAAGACGCTTCTGGCTAAAGCAGTTGCTACCGAGTGTGGCACCACGTTTTTTAATGTATCTTCTGCTACCTTAGCATCAAAATGGCGTGGTGAGAGTGAACGTATGGTGCGGTGCTTGTTTGATCTGGCGAGAGCTTATGCACCAAGCACAATTTTTATTGATGAGATTGATTCACTTTGCAATGCTCGAGGGTAGGTTCATTGCTCATTAGTTCAATTGGTAAAAATTTTGATTGTCATCTATGTTCTACTTCTAACCTAGCAAATCAGGTTGGGTGTTCACATATATTAGGTGTTCACGTATCAACTTGGTTAAGCAAATGGCGTAGATCTCTCTCTTTCTTTCTGTCTTGGGCATTAATCTGTCTACTTGGAGTCAATTTCAAGAAGATATGCCATCTGCTCTCAAATGTGATATTGCTAGATTTATTCTGTAAATGCTGACAATATATGGATGATCTTGTTCAGTGCTTCAGGGGAGCATGAATCATCGAGAAGGGTGAAATCTGAGCTTCTAGTTCAGGTGGATGGTGTAAATAATGCTGGAACAAATGAAGATGGTAGCCGTAAAATAGTGATGGTTTTGGCAGCTACTAACTTCCCATGGGACATAGACGAGGCTCTCAGGTTGGTCCACTCTATATCTTACCTTAATCTTGATAGTCATATACCCTTTGAATTGATTACATCTTCGTTACCAAGCTTTATGTTAGATCTTAGCATTTTCTGTACTGGCTTATTCTTGCTGTATCTTATTTTCTTGTAAATTCAATGCAGGAGGAGGCTGGAGAAACGTATATATATTCCTCTTCCCAATTTTGAGAGTCGTAAGGAGCTTATTAGGATTAATCTGAAAACAGTTGAGGTAAATTAATATACACCACTTAATAAATTCTCCCGCGAAGACATAATGTTGTATTAGGAATCAAATAGTTGATCATCTCATTTAAATTTTGTAACAGTTACTTCTATACATTTACATCAAGAACCTGCAGCTTCTTTTTTTTTTCATGTTGAAAGTACACTTGTTTTCATGTTAAATAAATAAACCTTTATGAATGGGATGTTATATATATCCTAAAAATACTCGGTTAAAGATCTGTTTCCATGGCAGGTGGCCCAGGATGTAGATATTGATGAAGTGGCTCGCCGAACAGAGGGATACAGTGGGGATGATCTAACAAATGTCTGCCGCGATGCTTCCTTGAATGGCATGAGACGTAAAATAGCTGGAAAGACGCGCGATGAGATTAAGAATATGTCCAAGGATGAGATTTCAAAAGATCCTGTCGCCATGTGTGACTTTGAGGAAGCTTTAACAAAGGTACAACGAAGTGTATGTCAAGCTGATATCGAAAAACACGAGAAGTGGTTTCAAGAATTCGGATCAGCATAACAAGGTAAGAAAGCAATATCAAAGATGATGCTTTTTTTGTTGTCTTGATATTTGTCTGCTCAGTGATTGTTTCTTATGTTCTATTCATGTTGTTTCACTTGTGTGATCGATCGATTGATTTATTTTGAATGAAAACAGTTGCTAATGTCTCATATTGTTGTTAATTTCCGTTAACGTCTCTTTGTGTAATGTAATCTGATGAAGTTTACAGTCAGCGACTCTTGTTCCTAACATTGCTTTGGTTTCTTTCTACTTTCAACTGGAACATGTTTAAAAATATTATTCTTTCATATATGCCATTTTTGGAAAACTAAAGGAGTTATATCATTTCATTGTGGATCAGAGAATTATTACTTATTAGGCCGAGATGAATTATAGGCAATATTTACTTGATCGTTGGATTCAGGATTGTTACAATCGTGTTGTAGTAATTTCATTCAAATTTATTTTAAAGGGACTTCATGTGTATGAAATAAATAAATTTGATCTCTCTGTAGAATTCTAACCTTTTTTTTCCATAAAGGAAAATTTTTAGTGTTTTTCCTAAAGCATTAATTGGTCCACAATTGTTAATATATTTTTAAAAAATATTTATAATGAAGGTGGCTATTGACTAGTCTGTTGAATCTCAAAATATATCATTACAAAATTTATCTTCAAATGTGTGGATTATATTATAATGAACAGATCCATTGATGTAACTTCCGGCTTTCATCGCTCCTCTGGCCCCTCAATAACTTCATTTTCTTACTAAATTGGTTTGTGGGCCGTATGATTTAAATGATTGAAAAAGGTAGCCATGCCCATGTGTTAATCAATTGATTTTGGTATTTCTATATTTTTAGGCCTTTATTATTTTGTTTGTACTTTTTTATGTATATATTTTTTTTAATCATTTTTTGGAAAATGTGATGATGTGGCTGTCTTTTATTTTTATTTTTATTCTTTTTTTTTAATTGGGTTGGGTTAATTATAATGGGTTTCATATAGGGGTGGCAATTTGGGTCAGGATTCGTTTATTCGTTCGATTCGATTCGCTTTAAAGCGAATACGGGTTTGAAAAAATGGATTCGTTTAATAAATGGGTCAATTCGATTCGATTCGTTTATTAAACGAATCGAATACGAATTTAAGCTCATTGATTCGTTTATTCGTTTAGGATTCGTTTTATTATTTTTTTTACTAGTTCTTATTAATTTTCAATTAAGATTCGAGAAATTATAGCTAATTATCATAGAAAAAGTAATATTTTCAATATTTGTGAGGTATTTTTAGTAAATATATTAATTACATATTTCATATGTATATATTTATGAAGAATTAATGTAAATCAAGTGTGGTAAATTATTTTATTAAATAATATCATTGACTAAACGAATAAACGAATATTCGTATTCGATTCGTTTAATAAACGAATCGAATACGAATCCTGATATTAGGATTCGTTTAATAAACGAATCGAATACGAATCCATCACATTTTGATTCGATTCGTTAGGATTCGATACGAATTCGATTCGTTGATCGTTTTGACACCCCTTTCATAGAGGTATCCCTTTTACCTTTACTTTTTTTTTTTTTTTTTTAATGTGTTGAGAGTTTCGTTTTTCCTTGTTCTTCAGAGTTATGTATAATCATTGCAAGTGTGCTTTTCCCTCTTTTTTGTCCTTTTTTTTTTTTGGAAATTAGTGGAATTTAAGTATGGGATGTTGCGTCCTGTCACTAAAAACATCAAAAAAATCATTGACTGTAAAGCAATATAAGTTTCCAAATACCATTGAATAGATTTGAGTCATAAGAACTAAACTCACCACAAAACAAATAATATTTCAACGATCTAGCGAGTTGTCATGATAACCAAAAGAATTTCAATTGCCAAATTATTGTAGAGCAAATATCTACAAATAAAAAAAATATTTATTTTTTCATAAAAAATCCAAAAAAAAGGGGCTGAAATAAACATTAGCGAAGAAGTCTAGACTCATATACCATTCATATTTTAGAGTTAATACAAAAAGAAAATCTCGAAATTTGGTAACGGAAGAAGATGAAATGCAGGTGTTTACGTGTACACGTGTAAGGTTCTAAACCTCCTGAGACAAAGTCTCAGAAATTGGTGATTGATTCCAAGAAAATACCTCAAAGGGGCGCAAGCACACATGTTACAGCCTTCAAGATTAAAAAGCTAATAAATACGTTAAATTTAAACTACTTGCTCATTTTGAGCCTTTTTTTCCCTCCTCTTTTCTTTGTTACTGAGCCTTTTATAATGTACGGTCCTGCTAATCGCTCAAGCGGTTTTGCTGTCTTCAGCCCATTAAATCCCCCACATTTCCTACTTGCATGTAACTGCTAGATCATGCATGCAACTGCTGGGTTATGCTTTGATAACTTGCTAGATCGTGGAGATTACTGCTAGACTGTGCAATAACTATTAAATGAGCCTACTTGTAAGTGGCCAACTGCAAGGTACCTTTGCATATTCGTTCTTTTTTCATCGTTCTTCACTTGTTGGAAGGTTCTTTCTTCGTTCTTTACGATTCTTTACCCATTGGTCGAATCGTCCTGAATTGAGTCGTTCTGGGTCAGTTCCTTGTTCATTCTTCGTCCAGAATGACGACAAGTCTTTTCGTCCTTTAATAATTATTTTCTTGTTAACAATTGCCCCCCAAATACGCCTCGATCGAATGAAGAGATGAGATTGAGGCACTATTTCTTAGTCAAGCATTCAAAGCTGGGGTCATGCCACTGACTGCCTTACTGGTTCGGTCTGTTGACCTTAGGGCAACACTACCTCATGTTGTATCACACTTGGCCCTAGGTGTGGGCCAAAACTAACGGGATTTGTCCTTCCTCGGGACATTGTTGGGGCAGCAATCCCTTGTGGAGGAGGAACATTGCTTGGTCCAGCCTCCATTCGAGTTCCCCAATCTTGCTCATGATTACTTCTCATGTCTAACGCGGGAGGAGGTGTGATCCCAGATGGGATTGCTCCCGCCCGTTTGCGCAATTTAATGAACTCATTTGTTTGGTCATGTTTTCATAATGCGAATTACTAGTCAAAATGAATTTATCTATAACATTAGTATTTTCAAGTCTAACATGTTCGACTACGTCCTAGTGAATTCGCCAAACAAGGCGCACATCACGTTAGGATTGAGCTCCCTCATAGTGTCACAACGCTTGCTTCTGCTAAAACCTCAAAATGGTCCACTACAATCGGAACGTGAGTTTGGTTGGTTTGCTCCAATCCCCATTTCTCTGTACTCGAACCAATCTGAACATTCTTTTTCGGAGGCATTTTCACTTATCGCACCAAAAACTCTCACTATGGTCGTCAAAAATTGTTTACGCAATTTTTTGTTAGTACACGTATAAGATTCCAAACCTCCAGAGACAAAATCTCAGAAAGAGGTGATTGATTCCAAGAAAATGCCTCCAATGGGCGCAAACACACAAGTTACAGCCCTAAAGATTACAAAGCTAATAAATACGTTAAATTTAAACTACTTGCTCATTTTGAGTCTTTTTTCTTCCTCATTTTTTCTTTCTTACTCCTGAGCCTTTTATAATGTATGGTCCCGCTAATCGCTCAAGCGGTTTCACTGTCTTCAGCCCATTAAACCCTCACGTTTCCTACTTGCATGTAACTGCTAGATCATGCGTGCAATCACTGGGTCGTGCGTGCAACTGCTGGGTTATGCTTTGATAACCTGCTAGATCGTGGAGATTAATGCCAGACTGTGCAATAACCGTTAAGTGAGCCTACTTGTAACTGGCCAACTGCAAGATACATTCGCATATTCGTTCTTCTTTTATCGTTCTTCACTTGTTGGAAGGTTCTTTCTTCGTTCTTTATGTTTCTTTATCCATTGATCGAATCATCCTGAATTGAGTCATTATGTGTCAGTTCCTTCTTCATTCTTCGTTCATAATGATTCCATGCCTTTTCGTTATTTAATAATTATTTTCGTGTTAACAATAAGTTATATATGAAAACCAACAATTATGAAGCAGAAATCAAGAAACAATTTTTTTTTTCAAAAATGTTCATTTTCCCCCTTTAATTGTCGGCACCACCCCCATCAAAAGTTAAAGCCATACGTTTAAAATTACAAATCCAACTCATTGTACTGCAATAATTGATAAATTCATTAACCAAAAGCAAACAAAAAGAAACCAAACCCGTTTGTGTAACCACAACTAAGAGTCTGTCAGCAGTACCACCACCACCCCCACCAATTCATTCATTTCCCCGTCCCCCACTTTCACCGAATCTTCTCTCTGTCTTTTTGTCACCCATTTAAAGATTCTTTTACGTTTACCATTCTTCTTCTTCATCTGTAATTGATGATAACTCTTTAGATCCCAAATGATCGCTTGCTCTCTCTCTGATTGCATTTTCAGGTGGTTTCCTAAACTGGGTTTCTTTCTTTTTTGGGCTTTCTTATTTTTGTTAAATGAATTTTATTTTGTTTAGATGATAAAAATATGTTTTTTCCCTGAGTTTCATCTTGTTTTTGTTTGTGATGGTGTTGCAGGACCTTGGGCAGCGATTGTTTCTTGACATGCAGTCGACTAAAAAAGTTGGGTTAAATAGTTGGTACGCACGTTGGAAATAGAGAATAATCATTTAAAGGAATAGTTAGAAGAACCAAATAAATGATTAAAAAATTATGTTTAATGCAATCAATATTATAATTATTAAAATTACATAGATATTAATGAATAATAAATAGACATTAAGAGAAATAAATAAAACAAAAGAATATAAATATTTAATCTCCATCAATTAAGGAGAGCTAGGCTATATATATATATATATAAACACTCCATATGCGATCAAAATTTTTACTTAATAATACTAAACATCGTGCTCAGGATGATAAATAACTGTTGTAAATTCTCTAAATATAGAGTATGGATGAAGGAAGATCATGTCCCTTAAGTAATGCCCTATGGGAAAGGCACTAACATGTAGGGATAGACCCGGCCACCGTTCCGGTTCGGAACCGGAACCGTAAAGGACCGGTTCAGTTAGGGTTCAACTCCTAACCGAACCGGTTGGAACCGTTCGGTTCCAACGGTTCCAACCGGAACCGTAGGGTTCCAACAAGAACCCTCCCCAACAGCTAGTAGCCATTTGCTCCCTGCCCCTAAATAAAAAAAAAGGCCAACAACCATAAAAAAAAAATTGTTATTATAATTCCTAATACACCCCTAATAACGGTAATAAAACAGTTATTTTAGGGGCATTTTCGGTATCAAAAAAATTCTAAAATTCTATAAATTGGGGTCATTATTCATTATTTCAACACATCAATTTCTCAACTCTCTCAATTCATACAATTCTCTTATTCTCAATTATCTCATTTATAATAACAAATTAGTTATTATCATTCTCAATTTTCTTATTCTTCTTACTTATTTCTTAAATAAAAAATGGCAAGCTCATCTGAGAACATAATGTCAAATATGCCAACCCAAGAGAGCGGCCCTAGTGTCAGTTCACAATCATGGAGAAGAGAAGTTAAGTCTCGTTCCTCGGATGTTTTCAAAATTCATTTTCATTTAGACGATACCGATGAAGGTTCAAGAGCAGTATGCAACCATTGTGGGGTTTCCTACAAATTTTCTGGTGGATATGACAATATGATCAAGCACATGGAAAGACATCATGCGGTTGAACTTGGACTTGATACGACGCAAATTCAATTGGCCAGGTACGCATCATCTAGTAGAGGTACAAGTGCTGTAGATTTATTTAAATATTCTGATGCAAAAAATAGAGAAGAATTTACGAAATTAACTTGTATGACACATCTTTCTTCAAGCTTTGGTGAAAAACTTCATTTTACTAATTACGTGCATAATGCTTTAAATCCTGCTGCATGTAGAATGACTCGAAACACAATAAAGCGTCATATTTTTAAATTATATAAAGATGGTAAAATTATTTTAAATGAAATATTTAAAGATATTAAAGGTCGTATTTGTATATGTTCTGATATTTGGAGTGACCATTGGCGAACACACTCATACATGGGTGTGACTTGTCATTAGATTGATGCATCATTTACCATGCAAAAATGACTTATTGCATTTAGAGTTTTTGATGACCAACATACTACACAAAATATTTATAGAATGATGAAGGTAATTTTTGATGAATATGGTTTAGTAGATAAAATTTTAACAATTGGATTTGATAATGCATCTACAAATACTGCATCCATCAATGATTTAAAAGAAATATGTCAACCAAATTTAGGGGATCAGTTTTTTCATATTCGTTGCACATGTCATGTCCTTAACTTATGTGTTCAAGATGATCTGCAAAAATTATCACATTTCATTGATCCTATTAAGACAACACTTAATTGTATTTGGTCATATTCTCAAGTTAGGAGAGAATGTGCCAAGTTTTGTAAAATAAATGGTATTAAACCGATTACATTTTCAAGAGATGGTAGTAGCGAACCAGTTTTTCAAACAAGACTTAGCGCAAAGGATCGTTGGTTACTGAAACGAAATAAAAAAACTAGGGATGCGTCAACTGATAACCCCGAATTAGATAATTATTTATCTACAAATTTCGAGTTTCCTACTGAAAGTTTAGTTAGTAAAAATTTTAAAATCCTTGAATGGTGGAACCGACATCAAAATATATATCATGTTTTATCAATTATTGCTAAAGAGATATTGGCAGCACCTATTTCCACCGTCGCGGTTGAGGAAGCCTTCAGCTTGGGTGGCAATATATTGAAAGCTAGACGATCTTCATTACATCCAAGCACTCTAGAAGCAACAACTTGTGTGGATGATTGGACTCGAGCTGATCTGAGACAACAAGAAGATGCCCCCGATGATTTTGAAGACTTGTATGATAATGCATCTGCAACAACAAGTGTAAGCGGAACCGGAGCTGAAGGATCAACTGATAATGATGATTGATAATTACAAAATTGTAAATTTCCAAAGGGGAAATATCTTAAAATTATAATGGAACTATGTGAGCTTTGATTCATCTCACCCCTGGAGGATACGTAGACAACTTAAATTTATTAAAATTTAAGTTCAAGCTCTTTAATTTAATAATTTTATTTATTTATTAAATTAATCTAATTTATTTTAAATTATTTTATATATTTTTTTATATAATTAAAAAAAAGGTTCGAACCGGAACCGACCGGTTCGGTTCATGGTTCCGGTTCCACACTTGTGGAACCGGGAACCGGCCGGTTCGGTTCGGTTCCGAACTGGAATCGAATCGCCGGCCAGGTCTATGTAGGGACATGTCATCTAAAATTGAAAGAACACACATTTAGGCTCCAAAAGGTTTAAAGAATGGGTATAACCCTTAGGAGGGTTACACCCCAAACCAAAGGGTGCCCTCAAAGGCACCCTCCCATGTATATATAAAGGAGCCTTCATGTTCATTCAAGAAAATCCAGAAAAAACTAGAGGTCTCATATTTTTGTCTTAGAAAGTCTAGTAAGAGAGAGTTTCCACCATTGTCCTTGTTCAAGATCTTGTTAAATGAGTGCCCATTCTACAAGAAGAATCCAAGTAATACTGGGAGAACGTTAGCCACAAAATCCGTAGAGCACCGAGGCGGGGCTAATAATTTCTTAAGGTCAGAGGCAACTCGACTTGGACTTAAAGTTTCATAAGTTTTCTACATTTTTTCCAGGTTTTCTTACTTTCCTAAGTTTATGGTTTATGTTTAAATGTTGGCATGATTCCATTGTTATATTCTAGTTTTAGAATTATTATGATCGAATTCGCACGTTAAATTTGTTTGATAGCACTAAAATATATATCCAATATATTTCCTAACTTGTTTCCTCTGAATCAACTAAGCCTTGGCTTTGGCTCAACAAGCTGTATAAAACTTAACTAGGTAGATCTCTAAGATCAATTGGATCCCATCCAATTCTTAGATCCGGTAGGTGGACCTCCAAGTCCAAAATATATATCCAATATATTTCCTAACTTGTTTCCTCTTAATCAACTAAGCATTGGCTTTGGCTCAACAAGCTTAATGATTCCAGTTAAGCGCGACCCATTGATAGTGGGAAAGCTTCGTAATCCACGTTGATGTACAGAAGTGACCTTGACTTTGGCCAACAAGTCACAACTGCCCAAGACATGCGATGTTAACAACGCTTTGATGGTTCAAACACATCCGCGATAGACAATGATCTTGACTTTGACCAACAAATCAAAGCCAATCTTGGATAATGAGAGAGAACCACTCAATTGAAGGAAACACTTAATATTAAATGTGAGGGCGTTTTCATAAATTGGCAACCAATTTATTATCTTTGATTAGGTCTCATCATACACCCTTAAACATGCATTCTAAAAGCATAATAAGACGCGATAAAATTAATAATGATATGCGGATGGATATATATAATTTGTTCATAGAACAAATCTCTCTCTCTTTTCCTCTCTCCCACTAGCACTTTACATTCTTCCAAAACCCAATTACATAACATTATAAGAAACCTCATTTGCATTGACGAGAATTGGTGAGAAGAGAAATACAATGAGAATGAGAGGTGATAGGCTGGACGCGCAAGTCCAATTTCAAACAAATACCATATTTATAACAATTTCCAAAATTGCCCCCACCCATCTAATATTCATCTGATATACATTATTCAACAAATACATCCAAGTATTCACACATAGCATGTTGTCAATCAATTTAATCCAATTAATTAATTCTTCAATTAATGAACATCCAATGTTCATACAACGATTTGATTTGCGCGAGTCCAACTCGTTTAAGAATAAATACTCAAAGTAAGTATTCTTGAATTGTATCCAATACTAATTGATGTTTAATTCCAAATTAAACAATTACACTTATAATAGTGCCTTTTTAGACTTGGATTCCAAATCCTATCCAAATGGGTCTCAAAGACCCAATTAGCATCCAATGCCAATTCGATTAGGTCCAATGAGCTTTTAATTAATTCTTTAGGCATGGGCTTTTGGCCAATATGGATCAAACCCATAATGCCTTGGCCCATTTAGGAATCACCATATGCCAAAAATTAATTTTGGCCCATTAGGCCCAATTAAATTATTAAAAGGCATAAAAGTCACATATTGGACTTTTATGGAAATGGTTTAGGCCCAATTGGATCCAACCCAATTGTCCAAAATCAAACTTTGCACAACCAAGCCCATTAGTCCAAATACAACCATATTAGCCCAATTAGTATTTTAGGGACTAATTTCATTAACACAATATTCCAAATATCACATTAATTCAAATTAAATGTAATTAACATAATTAATTAATTAATCTAACATTTCCAAAATATTAATTAATCTAATTAATCATGCTTAACATTCCAATTTATGTCCAACACAAATTGAAGCAAAATCAAATCTTCCAACAACATACATCTCACGACAATAAGCAAGAAATTAACATTCAATTTGATTTCAATCCAATTAAATCAACATTCAACATTCAATTTCATGCCCTTAACACATCCAAGTGTCTACTATCAAAAAATCACCATGAGCTAAATCTAGGGTATATTCGGCCATGCTAAGGATTTTGGGGAAAATTTGATCCAATCAATTTTTAACAATCCAATTATGCATAACTTTAAGTTATCATCATCCAACATCAACCAAACACTCAATTTAGAAATTTCATGCTCCAAGTAAAATTACCCAAATTAAAGTTATGAACCCTAAATTTCCAAATCAAGTTTAGTAGGCTCTAGATACCATTGTTATTCTCTAAGACATGCTTCCAAGGTCCTAAACATGATTTAAGTATGAAACTAACAAGTTAAGTTGTGGAAATACTTATATTGTTCTTAGGAGAAATTCAAAATTTCTTTTGTTTTGGATAAAGCTCCAAGCTTTAGATTTATTTTTTGAACCTTGGGTGAGTTTCCCTATCACCTCAAATGACCCCAAAAGTGCTAGCTTTCAAGAAAAAATTGAAACAAATTTTCTTCCAAGTGAGAGAGAGGTTCGACCAAGCCAATGGAGAAGAGAGAGGAATAGTGTTGTATTACAAAAGTTGGTAGTTGTGTTTGTAAATGCCACGTTTAATGTTGCCAACTACTCACATCACATTTTGACAATTGATGTAAGTAAAGTGGGTCCCACCACTTTTAAATTCCAAATCTAAGTTGGCTTCTCCAACACACAACTAGTACTTGGGTTCAGGTTCATTTAATTCTGAATTAAACGAATTTGTCGTCTCGACATAATTAAATCCAATTTAATTAAATAATTATGCCTAGTAAAATTATTACGATAGTCGCTTACAAATTAATTCCAAACTAATTCGTTCGCCCGAATTAAAATCCAATTTTAGTTTCGTATTGAAATATGATTTTAATTAATATGTCTGATATATTATTTTATCGATTAATTCTAAATTAATCGCGTTCTCTCTTCTATACGAATTTAATCTCAGATTAATTCTTGCCGCAATTAATCCCAGATTAATTTTCTCTCTCATAATTAATCCCAGATTAATTCTATTCGAGTCAAATATCATTGATGAATCTTTGGGAAGCGACCCAAGAAATTCCTGGATATGTTGGCAGTAAATACGGTCATCGGACTATCCGAACATATACGTACCCTGTACCATGTTCTCACCGATTTACAAAACATGGTTGACTTCTAGCAAAGCATCGTGCCTACCCAATTCTCCAGAAATATCCACCGAGGAATATTATATGTATCAGGCGTAGTAATACAATGTAATGTGTAATACGATCCAGTATCAGATGTCAAATGCTAGGCCTAGGGCTGGCTCTGTGTCTGCCCCGTACGAAGCATATATCGGATCCCCCGTAACTAGTCTCTGTAATCAGAAAGTCATGACCTAGTCATACTTTCCCGATAGCTGTAACTTTTAAGAGTACTAGTACCGTATCCTATATGACCATCATCTCCATATGACTGAAGTGATACTCACATCTTGACATCACATCCAATACACTACGATTCTCAGTAAACCCAATATAGGCGTACACAGAACATGTTAAAGCTCTAGACAACCAATATCAAAGTAAACTGATTGTCGCAAGTAATAACGATGTAAGTCTCAGGTTAAAGATCATATACACCTACCCTGATTCGGATTCCCATAGACACATAGTCATACTACCAATGAGATTCTGAGTGGGTCTATCCATAGTGAAACTGTTCCCGGTCTAACGGCTAACAGAACCTCTTATTACACTTGCATAAGTATCCAATACCTAAATATATGAGAACTATGTCATTAAACTTCCATAACACGCACAAGTGTAATACTAGTCTATTCCGCATTATCGATGTCCAGTCTCGATAATACTACGACTAGGGATATTTAATGATTAAACCGTTCGTGGATTAATACTGTCTCATATCTTATTAATCCGATTTAACCATATGGACTTTTATCATTATATATCCAAGTAATCCAATTACAATAATGATAAAATAGCAATTTCCTTTTGTCACATAGTTAATTTGTACAAAAATACAATGTTCTTTACAAATAGTGATGTTATGGGTCATAATTGTCCAACACAAGCAACTAAAGAGAAACGGCTCCACCAACTCAACGAAATTGAGGAATTCCACATACAGCCTTTTGAGAATGCCAAACTGTACAAAGGAAAGGCCAAGAAGAGACATGATGAGAAGTTAGTGCGCATACAATTGGAACTGGGGCAGCGGGTATTGTTCAGCAAATCAAGGTTGAAACTCTTCCCTAGGATGATAAAATCAAGGTGGTCAGGTCCATTCTTAATCATCCAAGTTTTACCAGATAGAACCATTGAGTTACTTGATCCCAACACCAATGATACATTCAGGGTAAACAGCCAGCGTGTCAAGCACTATTGGGGAGAGTCATTTGAGCGACAAAAAGAAAGTGTCACACTTTCAGATCCAGCCCAACATTCAGGTAGTCATGTGTAGCTGACGACGTTAAACTTAGCGCTAGCAGGGAGGTAACCATGCAATTTGTGTATATATTAAGATTTGGTGTGTTTTATTTTTGTGTGTTTAATTTGTGTAGGTAAAGTCACATTTCAGGATGGAAGAAGTTCTCGCAAATCTTCATAAGTAATTTCCTTCTCTCACTCAAAACTCTCTGATGAAAGTCTACAAAGCTCGCATGGAACGAATGGGACTTCTAATGATCAAAGGTATTCCTAATGACATTCGTTGGATTATTGAAGCACGGGTCCGATTGGCAGGTGAGTCCTCTGACTCTTTTATTTCATATATGTATAGTTTAGGAAGAAGCACATATGCTAAGAAAAGAAGAACTAAAAGAATGGGTGTTTGCTATAAATGTGCACGCATGACATGTAATACTCGTTGTCATTCTTTAGGAATGGTGTCTGATAACCGTGAAGATAAAATTAAATTAATTAGGGATGACTTGAGTAAGGAGTCTTTGGATGACATATCATTGACTCTTGAGACGCATCCCAGTGGATATGTGCATCACGCAATTCACATGTTATATGCACAATTTTGAAAAGAAAGACAACAATTAAGTCTCGGCAATCTGACTCTGAAAGTTATTGTTTGCCAATTTATAAGAAAATTGGATGAGAATCTTGTCCTTGACGCATAGATGTCAATCAAGCCGTTACTTTTTTATAAATATTATTATCATTTTGTCTTTAACTAATCATTGTGATTTATTTTGTAATTTTCTTTTATTTTCTCCGACAAGATCCAGACTTTTTGACTTTCACGATTTATTTTACTGTTTAGCTAATAATTGTCATTTGGCACGTACTAGTGCTATTATTACTCACCCTTTTTCAGGTTCTATAAATTCAGCTCGTCATTGCACTCTTGCAGACATCCGGAGTTGATAAAAAAATAAAAAAATAAAAAAATAAAAAAATGGAAGCTACTTCAAAAAGACGAGTTGTCAACATCTGTGTGTTTTGCGGTACTAGTGTTGGTTCTAAGCCAGAATTCGTTGCGGTAGCACATGAATTAGGTAGAGTCATAGCTGAAAGGAATATGCACCTAGTATATGGCGGTGGCAATCTTTGACTAATGAGGTACGTTTCAAGGGGCGTATAGGAAGGAGGTAGCCAAGTTCTGAGAATTATCCCAAAACCTTTGGCATAGACGAATCTTATAGGACCATCAAATGGAGATGAATGCATCGTGCCATGTATGTCTGAACGACTAGTGAAAATGATTAACCATGCTGATGCATTTATTGCTTTGCCTGGAGGCTTGAGCACAATGGAGGAAATTTTTACATAACTATCTTGGGCGAATTTAAACATACACCAGAAACCGATTGGACTATTTAATGCTGATGGATTTTATGATTTTCTTTGTGTGTTTTTTGATGATGCCCAGAGAAATTGGTTCGTGTCAAAACCTATAAAAGATATCATCTTCACTGCCAGAATTGCCCATGATTTAATTGACCAACTCTTAGCCTTTGAACCACAAATTAACCCTATCCTTTCTAAGATAAATTGGTCTGATAATGATCGTGGTAAGAAGCATCGGATAAATATAGATCTTAACCTTTGATTTTCTTTTTAGATATAGAATTTCAGCTAACCAAGTACTGTCTTCTAAACTCTTCTTCTACTTTTTAGACATTGGGGACAATGTCTCAATTAGGTTAGTGGGATGGGAATAGTTGATTAGTATCTTTTTTTTTCGTTGTGTTATTTTTGCTTGGTTTTTAGTCTAAAATTTTCAAAAACATATTTAAAAAAAAAAGTTAAAAAATATATATTATGTTTTTGTGTTGCTAACTTGACTAATCAGGTGAAATTAGTGTAAGATAGCTGTGTAAGGAATTTTCACTCCTGAGACGTATCTCAACCTATTTCTTAACAAGTTAATTTTTGTTTATTTCCTTTTGAATTATTTAATTTGTAAATTCTCCATAAAACTGATTAAAATGGATCTTCATATGCTCAGTTGACATGTATTATCAACATACATGGTAACATACGGACATGAGCTGTAAGTGAAATGTTTGTAATATTCAGTGCTCTAGTTTAATTGGAGGAAACATCTAAAAAAGTGATGGAATAAAAAAAAACATCTGAGATCCGAGTAATTAAGTCCGAAGGGGTGTTTTAACACTTAGTGTCCTAAAATCAACTGGTTTGGAAGTCACTGGCCCAAAGCTCGCTACATGGATTAAAGATATTGTAAAAAAAAAGATATCTCAAATCCGAGTAATTAAGTCTGTAAGGGTGTCTTAACGCCTAGTGCCCTAAAGCCAATTGGCTTGGGAGTCACTGGCCCAAAACTCGCCACATGGATTGAAGATATTGTAAATAAAAAAGAATAAAAAAAAAAGAAGAAAAATAAAAATTGCATTGCTAAAAAGGTGCGAATTCTGATATAACTTTAGGAAAAAATATTATTCTCTTTTCAACTGTAGGGCATAATGAGCTGATTTATACCTTGTTGATTGTGTATATGGAGAATGGTAAAAATAATCGGAGAATTTACTTATTTGGTAATTTAGAAAGGAAGAAAACAACTATTAACTTGGATAAGAAGTTTCACTTGTTTAGTCACTAACTTGTTTATTCTCTTTTCTTTTATCTTTTTGCTTTTGTGTGCATTAGATTGACGTTTGTGGGTATCGTCACTGTAAGCCCTCACGAGACTACAACTTGTCCACTAGGGACACTTAGGGGTTTAAAGGCTTGTTGCATACGCTAAATGCAACTGTGATCCCTACGAAAGTGGCTCATTTTAATTTTATTTTAAAGTTGTTTATGTTCATTTATTTTATTGTTTTGCTCAAGGACTAGCAAAATGTTAGGTTTGGGGGTGTGATAAGCGGTAAATATATCAATATTTACTGTCATTTTGACTTAATATTTTGTAAAGTTTCTTGAGTTTTGTGAATATTTTGATGTGTTTTGTGTATTTTGTAGATAAATAAGGTTTCAGGACTCACTGGAATCAAAAAAGTGAAAAACGGACAAAAAGGGCAAAATTATCATTTCGGCGTCGTGACGCGCAACACTTCTGCTTCGCGACCGCTAACGTGCACCGGACACGTGTCAAGATCAAAGAAACTTGCTATCATTCACACTTGCTAACATGTGACTTCTACGTGTAAACATCCCAGCAAATCTGCTAACATGCGCCTGCCACGTGTAAACATCCCAGCAAATCTATTAAAATGCACCGGACACGTGTCATCATCACATACTACCGACACTCATCAGCGAAACACATCATTGCTTACGTCATCATGACATCAGCGTCGCGACGCGCATAACCTCACGCGTCGCGATGCCAAGCCAATAATTCAGCCAATAATTCTACCGACAGCCACGTGTCATCATCTCAGGAAGCACCTGCCACGCCTCACAAATCAACGGCACGTCGCGATGCGTGGGCCAAATATTTCCCTATAAATTGAGGCCGAAATCAGAATTCCAATTCATACCTTCTTCTGGGGATGTCTTTAAGAATACTAAGAAGATTGTATATTTGTTTATGTACAGCTTTCTGTATTTAATTTTTTTTTTTACTTTACTTTTCAGTCTTTATTTTTACTTTTCAAGTATGAGGAGGTAACTCCCCTCTGTTGGGGTGAAGGGTAAAGCTTTTATTACTAATATTTAGATTAATATCTCTTAATTATAATATATAAACTATTCTAAAACCTGACTTAATGGGATACCGCCTTTATAGTCGGTTTGACTTAATTAAAATTGATTTTAACCTGACTAAATTGGATGCCGCCTTTATGGTCGGTTGGAATTAATCATAAATCTGACTTAATCAGGATACAACCTATATGGACGGTTGGTAATGTCACGCAAAGTTTATATATTATAATAAGGGAGATATCTAAATTAGAAGTAATAAAAGTGGATCATCTAACCCCATCATTTTCTTTTATTGTTTATTTATCTTTTTAATTTCCAACTTTACTTTATGTCATTTACTTTATTTATGTCTTTACTAGTCCTAGATATGTGTTGTAACTAAATACCATATCTGGGGTTGTGATGAATTCCAATATCACTGGTTTATAAGGGGTTAATTTTACGTTTTGGGTAATATAAAGGTTTATTTATTGAGCCTTAAGCTTAATGGTTCTTGTTAACTGACCATTAATAAGATTGATTTGGTAAACTTTAAAATGAACTTGGAAAGGGATTTTAGGTTTCAGCCTTAGACTCAATAGCTCACGATCTTACCTTGGGGCAAGAGACTCTTAGGTTGATTTCCTTACAGGATAGGAATATACTTGTCGGGCGGTGTAGCCATAATTGGAACTTAATCTTAATGAATTCAGATAACTTGGTTAACATAGGAATATGATTAATTGGGTTACATTGGGTATTTGCATCTGACCATCGAAAGAGGCTTTTGCATAATTTCGTGTTCCAGGTTAATAAGCCGATATATTACACAAACATAAGATAATCACTTCATCTTTAAAAGATATTGGAAGGATTCACAACCCTAGATAGTTTCTTAATATTGAATTTTCCTTTAATTCACTTTCGCACTGTTTTATTTACTTGTTTTCTGAAAAAAAATCACCATCCAATCAACAAACCAATCTATTAGGTACTCGTAAATATTTAACTTCATAAATTGATAGCTAAGGTATTATGTTCTCATGGGATCGATACATTTTATACTACTTGAGCGATACGTGCGCTTACGTTACGTGAGTGATTTCACTGATCACCAAGCTTGATTGATTAATACACATATACACATATAAATCTACACATATTTTTTTGTGAATTGAAGTGTAATATTAAGTTTGAATGTCTAAGATATTCTATTGTGAAAGTGTTTAAAGGATATTCTGTCAAAAATGCGATAAAAGCCTAAGTGGGCAGAGATTTAAGTGGTTACTCCGGATCCCCCCCGGTCCTTTGGGAATATTCCTTTATTTACTTATCATAAGAAACATTAGTAGTAAATTCAAAGACTTGTGTTATTTGGTACTACTGTCCAATATAACAACGAGTGGATTCTTAATATATCACTTAAACAAGATCATTTGTTTGATCGTTGTGCAATTTGTCTTTTGTAGACTTATTGATTACTATTGGTTTTTCCAGTTACACATGGCTAGCGGAAATATCGCAGTACCGGTCGCTCATGGAGAAAAATCGAAAAAGTTTGGTGGATCAAACTTTAAACAATGGCAGAGTAAGATGTTGTTCTACCTGACAACGTTGCAGTTGGATAAGTACCTCAAAGATCCTCCAGGTCCTGTCGAGGGAGAAACGAAAACAGCCAAGCAACTGTGAGAAGAGAAATGGTCGTCAGGTGACTTCTTGTGCAAGAATTACCTCTTCGGAAGAATTGACAATACCCTGTACAATGTGTACCAAGGCATGATTTCTGCGAAGATTCTCTGGGAATCTCTCGAGAAGAAATAAAAAACCGAGGATGTCGGACAAAAGAAATTTGTCGGGGGTAGGTTCCTGGACTACAAAATGGTAGATTCAAGAACGGTAATGTCTCAGTTTGGTGAACTTCAATTGATCATTCATGAAATATTAGATGAAAGAATGAAACTCTGCGATATGTTTCAAGTTGCCACAATCATTGAAAATTTGCCTCCATCACGGAAGGACTGCAGGAGCTATCTGAAACACAAAAAGAAGTAGATGAGTCTTGAAGACCTTGGGGTTCGATTGAGGATTGAAGTGGACAACAGGAAGTCTGAGAAGGCCAGCTACAAGACTATTGAGTCTAAGGCCAACATCGTAGAGGGTGGAAAGGGTAGTAAAAAGAGAAAGAACAGTGGAGCTGATTCTTCCCAAGCTAATATGAAGTTCAATAGGAAGTGGTACAATTATGGAAAAAGCGGTCATATGGCAAAGGACTGCAGAAACAATAAGTCTCAGGATAAAGGCAAGAAAAATAAAAATGAGGCCCATGTCACTGAATATGAGCAGCTAACTGATGAGATCTCAGAAATGAACCTCTCAGCAGTTGTAACAGAAGCCAACTTGGTTGGGAATCCGAGAGAATGGTGGGTAGACACTGGGGATACTCGTCATATATGTGCTGATAACAAGATATTTTTCTCATATCAAGAGGTCGATGGTGGCGATCATTTGACAATGGGAAACTCGTCTTTCTCTATAATGGTTGGACAAGGCACAGTGGTTCTGAAGATAACATCTGAAAAATGAGCTTACATTGAAGAATGTTTTGCATGTTCCTGATATTTGAAAGAACTTGGTCTCGGGCTCTCTCCTTAGCAAGAATGGTTTTAAGCTTGTATTTGTTTCTGACAAGTTTGTATTGACCAAGAATGATGTTTATGTAGGAAAATTATCACTAAGGGCTTTTTCAAGTTCAATGTAATGACTGTCAATCGACACAGAGCTAATAATAAAGCTACAACTTATGCTTATATTATTGAGTCACATAATGTATGACATGGGAGGTTAGGACATGTTAATTATGATACAATGCGTAAACTAATTAACATGGACCTTATACCTAAATTTGCAATTGATAACCAACATAAATGTGAGGCATGTGTTGAAGCAAAAGTGCATAGAACATCATTTCATTCCATATAACGAAGTTCTGAACCCTTGGAACTTGTACACTCTGATGTGTGTGATATGAATATTGTGCAAACAAGAGGCGGTAAAAAGTACTTCTTCACTTTTATCGATGATAGCACAAGATTCTGTTATGTGTATTTGCTGAGGAGCAAATATGAAGCTATTGAGAGCTTTATACACTATAAGAACGAAGTTGAAAATCAACTTGGCGAGAAAATCAAAAGAATCAGGAGTGATATTGTTAGACAATTATGACCCATAGAGTCACTATTTGTATAAGACATTGTGGTTTTTGTACAAATTAACTATGTGACAATGGAAATTGCATTTTATCATTTTGTAATTAGATTACTTAAATATATAAATGATAAAAGTCCTTATGATTAGTTCCGGATTATAAGATATGAGACAGTATCAATCCATAATGGTTTAATCATTAAATATCCATAGTCGTAGTATTATCAAGATTGGACATCGATAATGCGGAATAGACTAGTATTGCACTTGTGCGTGTTATGAAAGCATAACAACATAGTTCTCATATATTTAAGTATTGGATACTTATGCAAGTGTTATATGAGGTTGTGTTTACCGATGGTACGGAAACAGCTTCACTCTGGATAGACCCCGCGGAATCCCATTGGTAGTATGACTTTGTGTCTATGGGAATCCGCATCAGGGAAGGTGTATTTGGTCTTAACCTGAGACTTACATTGCTAGTACTTGCGACAATCAATACGATTTGGTTTTGGTCGTCCAGGACTTTAACTGGTTATGTGTACGCCTCTTCCCGGTTTATTGAGAATCGTAGTGTATTGGGTGTGATGTCAAGACGGAAGTATCACTTCAGTCATATGGAGATGATGATCACGCAGGGATACAGAACTGGTACTCTAAATGGTTGCAACCATCGGGATAATATGACATGGTCATGATTATCCGATTAAAGAGACTAGTTGCTTGTAATCCGATATATGTTTCATACGGTGCAGACACTATTCCAGCCCCAAGCCTTGCATGTGACATCTGATACTGGATCGCAATACGCAATACTATATATACTATGCCTGACAAAGATTATATATTCCATTAAGAATATTTATGGAGAATTGGGTAGGCACGGTGCTTTGCTAGAATCCAACCATGTCTCGTGAATCGGTAAAAACGTAGTACGAGGTACGTACGTGTTCGGATAGTCCGACGACCTGATTTACTGCCAACATATCCAGGGATCTCTTGGGTCGCTTCCCGAAGATTCACCGATGACGTATGATTCGAATTTAATTAATTTTGGGATTAATTACGGAGAGATTTTATCTATGATAAAATACTATTTGAAGAGAGAGAACGATTAATTCAGAATTAATCGATAAAATAATATATTCGATATATTAAACGAAATTAGATTTCGACGCGGAATTAAAATTGGATTTTAATTCGGGCAAACGAATTAATTTAGAATTAATTCGCGAGCGACGTGAATAGTAATTTTACTTGGCATAATTATTTAATTAAATTTGATTTAATTACGTCGCAACGGAAAATTCGTTAATTCGAAATTAGCGAACCCGAGCCCGGGATGTGTTGCGGGCCCACTCGGATTTTGAATCAAGTGGGGCCCACAAGTCACATCACAAGTCACATCACCTAGTCACTTTATGTTGATGGGTTTTGGTGGGTTGGTGATAACTTGTCAATTTGTGTAAGAAGTGAATGACTAATACCAAATATTTGGTATATCATTTATTTGATTTTTGAAATAAAAAACATAAGTCAACACACTCACTTCTCACTCTCTCCATTCACGCCATTTTCCTTCTTATTTTTCTTCCATTGTCGTGAGCAATACAAGGGTGAAGGTGAAAATTTGTTGTAAATTTTCTTGAGCTAGCACTCACAAAGAATCATCCAATGTGATAGGGAAACCATCCCAAAAGCTTGGAATCAAAGAACAAAGCTTGGAGCTTGGATTCAACATTCAAAGAGGAAGTCTAAAAGGCAAAATAGTTTTGTATTCAACACCTCCAAAATCCGATCAAAGTAAGTTTAATTTCGTTATTCTTCTTTGTGTATTCACTTGATTTCATTGCTTGAAATGATCTTGGGACAACTTAGAAACCCAACAATGGTATCATGGAGCCTAATTTGAGCATGAAAATGATTAGGGTTTATATACTAAAATTTGGGTAAATTTGATTTGACCATGTTTTAATCAAATTGTTTGTTTGAGTATGCTTGTATGTTGATAACTTGGAGTTATGCATAATCAATTTGAAGAAAAATTAATTGGATTAATTTTCCCCAATTTTTGCATGTTGGCCGAATGTGATATAGACCTAAAGTCATGGTATTTTTGTTTTTGATCATTGGATGAGTTGAAAGACATGGATATATTGATTTGAGATTCAATCGGATTGAAATCAGAATCGAATATAAAAAACCCTACAATGTCGTGACCTTGAGAAGCATGAAATGAGATGATTTTTTGTTTCAATAATGTTGGACATGTGTTGAACAAATTAAAGCGTGATTAATTAATTAAATTGATTTTTTTGGAAATGTTAATTTAGAAAATTAATTAATGCAATACACTTTAATTAATTAAATTATGAAATTTGGAATTTTAGAATTTGATTAATTGGGCTTAATTTAGAATTGGGCTTGTAATGTTGTATTTGGGCCTAATGGGCTTTGTTGGGCCAAGTTGGTTTAGGTCAATTGGATTGGATCCAAATTGGGCCTAAACCATTCCATTAAGTCCAAATAGAAAAAATGGGCCTTTTATGTTTAATTGGGCCTTATGGGCCGAAATTGGTTTCTTGGCAAACATGGTGATTCCTTAATTGGGCTTTGGTATTTGGGTTTGACCCATATTGACCAAAGTCCATGCCTTAAGAAATTAATTGAAAGCCCATTGGACTTTAATTAAAAGACATTGGATGTTAATTGGGCTTTGAGACCCATTTAGATTAGATTTGGAATCTAAGTCTTAAAGGCGCATTAAAAAGTGTAGTTATTTAATTTTGAATTAAATATAGAATTAGTATTGAATACGAAGTAAATTAGATTTAAATTGTAGTTCGATGTAATTCCAGAATTCGTACTTCAAGTACTTATTCTTAAACGAGTTGGACTCGCGCAAATCAAATCGTTGTTTGAACATTGAATGATCACTTTATTCAAAGATTAATTAATTGGATTAGATTGATTGAATAACATGCTTTGTGTGAATACATGGATGTGTTGAATGAATAATGTATATCGGATGGATATTAGAAGGGAAATGGCAATTTTGGAAATTGTTGTAAATTTAGAATTTATTAAATTGGACCTGCGTGTCCAGCCTTATCTCTCGATTCTGTGTAATTCTCTTCTCACCTAATTCCCCTCAATGTTAATGAGGTTTCTTTAATTGTATTATGTAATTGGGTAGAAGTTAGACTAGTGCTAGCCGGGGAGAGGAAATGGAGTGATTTGTTCTAGGAACAATCTGTGAGATATCATTCCGCATATCATTATTAATTTATTTTACGCGCCTTATTATGCTTTTAGAATGCATGCTTAAGGGTGTATGATGAGACCTAACAAAGATAATAAATTGGTTGTCAATTTACGCGAAAAACCATCAATAAATATTAAGCGTTTTCCTTCCATTGAGTGAGTCATTCTCAAGATCCAAGATTGGCACTGGTTTGTTGGCCAAAGTCATGACCTTTGTCCACCGCGGATGTATTTGAATCATGAAGGCTTTGTTCCATATCGTATGTCTTGTCCAAGTTGTGATTTGTTGGCCAAAGTCAAGATCACTTCTTGTCCATCGACATCGATTACGAAGCTTTCCAAAGTCAATAGGTTCTGCTTAACTGGAATCATTAAGCTTGTTGTGCCAAAGCCAAGGCTTAGTTGATTCAGAGGAAAAGGTTAGGAAAATATATTAGATATATTGGTATATATATTGTATATATGTTTCGGACTAACAAAGATAATAAATTGGTTGTCAATTTACGCGAAAAACCATCAATAAATATTAAGCGTTTTCCTTCTATTGAGTGATTCATTCTCAAGATCCAAGATTGGCACTGGTTTTTGGCCAAAGTCAAGACCTTTGTCCATCGCGGATGTGTTTGAATCATGAAGGCTTTGTTCCATATCGTATGTCTTGTCCAAGTTGTGATTTGTTGGCCAAAGTCAAGATCACTTCTTATCCATCGACATCGATTATGAAGCTTTCCAAAGTCAATGGGTTCTGCTTAACTGGAATCATTAAGCTTGTTGTGCCAAATCCCAGGCTTAGTTGATTCAGAGAAAAAGGTTAGGAAAATCTATTGGATATATTGGCATATATATTGTATATATGTTTCGAACTTGGAGGTCCACCTATCGGATCTAGGAATTGGATGAGATCCAATTGATCTTAGAGATCTACCTAGTTAAATATCATACAACTTGTTGGCCAAAGTCAAGGTTCTGTGTTATTTAATGGGATCCTAGCCCACTATGAAACTAGGTTTCCCGAGTACTCAACAGAGGGTTAGAGGCTCGCCGAAAAATAGTGGGAGGCTAGTATTGAATTTGCAATTTCGTCCAAATACTTAGCTTTACGCGCTTTCAAATTATTTCGTCAATTATTTTATTAGTTGGACTAATATATTATTATTTTTCTTGTAACAGTTAGACTGTACCCATACACCGTTAATCGAATAGTTGGACTATTGCGGTTAAGATGACAAGAAAGTTAAGCATTAGGGATATTATGACATGGTCATGATTATCCGATTAAATAGACTAGTTGCTTGTAATCCGATATATGCTTCGTACGGGATAGACACTATTCCAGCCCCAGGCCTTGCATGTGACATCTGATACTGGATCTCAATACGCAATACTATGTATACTACGCCTGACAAAGATTATATATTCCATTAAGAATATTTCTGGAGAATTGGGCATGCACAGTGCTTTGCTAGAAGCCAACCATGTCTCGTGAATCGGTAAAAATATAGTACAAGGTATGTACGTGTTCGGATAGTCCGACGACCGGATTTACTGCAACATATCCAGGGATCTCTTGGGTCGCTTCCCGAAGATTCACCGATGACGTATGATTCGAATTTAATTAATCTGGGATTAATTACGGAGAGATTTTATCTAGGATAAAATACTATTTGAAGAGAGAGAACGATTAATTCAGAATTAATCGATAAAATAATATATTCGATATATTAAACGAAATTAGATTTCGACGCGGAATTAAAATTGGATTTTAATTCGGGCAAACAAATTAATTTAGAATTAATTCGCGAGCGACGTGAATAGTAATTTTACTTGGCATAATTATTTAATTAAATTTGATTTAATTACGTCGCAACGGAAAATTCGTTAATTCGGAATTAGCGAACCCGAGCCCGAGATGTGTTGCGGGCCCACTCGGATTTTGAATCAAGTGGGGCCCACAAGTCACATCACAAGTCACATCACCTAGTCACTATATGTTGATGGGTTTTAGTGGGTTGGTGATAACTTGTCCAACACACCAAATTTGTGTAAGAAATGAATGACTAATACCAAATATTTGGTATATCATTTATTTGATTTTTGAAATAAAAAACATAAGTCAACACACTCACTTCTCACTCTCTCCATTCACGCCATTTTCCTTCTTATTTTTCTTCCATTGCCGTGAGCAATACAAGGGTGAAGGTGAAAATTTGTTGCAAATTTTATTGAGCTAGCACTCACAAAGAATCATCCAATGTGATAGGGAAACCATCCCAAAAGCTTGGAATTAAAGAACAAAGCTTGGAGCTCGGATTCCACATTCAAAGAGAAAGTCTCAAAGGCAAAATAGTTTTGTATTCAACACCTCCAAAATCCGATCAAAGTAAGTTTAATTCCGATATTCTTCTTTGTGTATTCACTTGATTTCATTGCTTGAAATGATCTTGGGGCAACTTAGAAACCCAACAGATAGAGGTGTTGAATATGTGTCACTATTTGGTGAATATTTTTCCAATCACGGAATTATTCACGAAAATACTGTTCCTTATACGCCTCAACAAAACAGAATGATGAACGCCATGTTGACAAGCTCTGGTTTACCCCAGAACTTATGGGGGAGCCTTGCTTTCCGCCAACTACGTTCTGAACAAGCTACCTCACAGAAGATTGGACAAGACACCATATGAGTTGTGGAAAGGTCATGTACCTTCATACAAATATCTGAAAGTGTGGGGGTGTCTTGCCAAAGTAATGGTTCCTAAACCTAAGAAGGTTAGAATATGACCCAAACCTGTTGATTGTATATTCATTGGATATGCTCGCAACTGTAGTGCATATCGATTCTTGGTACACAAGTCTGAAATTCCTGACATCAATCTGAATATGATAATTGAGTCATGGAATACGATATTTTTTGAAGAGATATTTCCTTGTAAGGAAATACAAAGAACGGAGTCTCTCAAAAGAACTATTGATACTGTCAAATACAGTGATCAAGTTGACCAAGAGTCAGATCAACATGGAAATGTTAAGGCAATTGAACCTAGACGTAGCAAAAGAGCTAGAACGTCTAAGTCATTTGGACCCGATTTTCTGTCATACTTGTTAGAAAATGAGCCTCAAAACTATAAAGAAGCAATGTCTTCGTCGGAGGCACCTTTGTGGAAAGAGGCTATCAATAGTGAGATTGATTCCATCCTATAATACCATGCTTGGGAGTTGGTTGATCTTCCTCCATGTTGTAAGCCACTAGGCTACAAATGGATATTCAAACGGAAGATGAAACCGGATGGATCAATAGATAAGTACAAGGCAAGACTTGTCATAAAATGTTATAGACAAAAAAATGCCTTGATTACTTTGACACATATTCACTAGGACTCGTATCACGTTAATAAGAATGCTCATAGCCATATCAGCTATATTTGGTCTTTAAATACATCAAATGGATGTAAAGATGACATTCTTAAATGGTGATCTGGATGAAAAAATGTACACGGAACAACCAGAAGGTTTCAATGATCCTGGACAAGAACATAAGGTGTGCAAACTTGTAAAATCCTTATACAGGTTAAAATAAGCACCAAGCAATGGCATGAAAAATTTGACAAAGAGATGTTGTCAAGTAAGCTCAAAATCAATGAGTGTGATAAGTGTGTATACACTAAATCAACTCAAAAATGATATGTCATTGTGTTTCTCAACGTAGACGATATGCTGATAATTGGTAGTAATCATGAGATGATTCAGTCTACCAAGAAAGTGTTGACCAACAAATTTGATATGAAAGATTTAGGAGTAGCTGATGTAATCTTAGGAATTAAGATTTCCAGAACATCAGAAGGATATATATTATCTCAGAGTCACTATGTTGAGAAGATACTTGAGGAATATAATAAAGGAGATCTAAATATGGCTAGAACTCTTGTAGACCTAACTATTCACTTATCAAAGAATACTGGCTCAAGTGTATCACAACTAGAGTATTCGAGAATCATCGGAAGTCTGATGTATCTCACAAATTACACACGACCTGATATCGTTCAAGCTGTAAACAGGCTTAGCAGATATACGAGCAATCCATGATATAACCACTTGAATGCCATAGTAAGAGTTTTGAGGTATCTGAGAGAAACTTCAAAATATAGTCTGCATTATACGAGATATCATGTTGTTATAGAGTGATACAGTGATGCTAACTGGATATATGATACAGTGGATTCCAAATCTACGAGTGGATTTATTTTCACACTTGGTGGTGCAGCCGTGTCATGGAAATCCTTGAGGCAAACATGTATTGCTCGGTCTACTATGGAATCGAAATTCATAGCATTAGATAAAACAGTGGAAGACGCAGAATTGCTTCGAAATTTCCTAGAGGATATTCCTAATTGGCCCAAACTAGTGCCAATAATAAGCATACATTGTGATAGTCAATCGGTTATTAGGAGAGCCCAAAATACAATTTATAATGGTAAATCTCGACACATACGTCGCAGACATAATACCATATGACAACTGCTCTCAAGTGGCATAATATCGATCGATTATGTGAAATCAAAGGAAAACTTAATGGATCCACTTACTAAAGGTTTACCTAGAGAGCAAGTTGAGAAGTCATCAAATGGAATGGGCTTGAAGCCTATAAATTAAGAATTATCATTGTGGAAACCCAACCTATCTAACTGGAGATCCCAAGATCTAGGTTCAAAAAGGACAACTGAAACTTTGTGCAATTCAAAACAAGCACTGTAGAGTTTTATACTTTTTCCCATTCCGATAATGACGCGGAGTGCTGTCTGTTAAGGCTAGGATAAGCTAAGGCTTTTAATGATCACTATATTAGGAGAAGAGTCCTCATAGGGGTAAAGGCAGATTACCTCTTTATAGTAGATAACCTATTTCAAGTAAGAAGTGAGGCTGCTTCCATGGGATTTTTACAGGCTGAATTCCCTAAAGGACTTGAAGAATCCAGGACCAATGTTCATGGTCGAAATGAACACAACCGTAGAATGGGAAATGGTCGAAGTAAAGCTGTGTGTTGGCAATTGTCTTGGTTTACACCAACGGTGGAACAGTTCAAGACTATGGGTCACTAGTTCACCAAGTAAATCCGATTGTCATTCACTAGGAAAGGTTCAAGGCAAAAGGTACCTATTTCGATACAGTTTTATTTCACAGAAAATCTCTCAAGTGTCTACATTAATATTTAGAGAATTGTGGGGGATTTTTGTAAAATCTCTAAATATAGAGTATGGATGAAGGATGGTCATGTCCCTTGAGTAGTGCCCTATGGGAAAGACACTAACATGTTGGGACATTCCTCTAAAATTGAAAGAACACACCTTTAGGCTCCAAAGGGTTTAAGGAATGGGTATAACCCTTAACAGGATTACACCTCAAACCAAAGGGTGCCCTCAAAGGAACCCTTCCATGTCTATATAAAGAAGCCTTCATGTTCATTCAAGAAAATCCAGAAAAAACTAGAGGTCTCATATATTTGCCTTAGAAAGTCTAGTAAGAGAGAGTTTCCACCATTTTCCTTGTTCAAGATCTTGTTAAAGGAGTGCCCATTCTACAAGAAGAATCCAAGTAATCATGGGAGAACGTTAGCCACAAAAGCAGAGCACCGAGGCGGGGCTAATAAGTTCTTAAAGACAGAGGCAACTCGACTTGGACTTAAAGTTTCATAATTTTTCCACATTTTTTTCCAGGTTTTCTTACTTTCCTAAGTTTATGGTTTATGTTTAAATGTTGGCATGATTCCATTATTATTTTCTAGTTTTATAATGATTATGATCGAATTCGCATGTTAAATTTGTTTGATAGCACTAAAATACACCACAATAATAAATTAATCACATACTATAAACTTCTAAAAGTTTTCCCAAGACACTTGTCAGGGTGACTACAACTTATGTGATTCGTGTCTCGAGCATGACTTCCAAAACTGAAGTTGTTGACCCATCGGGTAGCCAACCTGAAAAACTAGCAAACTGTTAGTGTTGGTGCTCGGAGTGCCAATCCGGATCATATTTATGTCCGATTCATAAATACGAACAATTCTTTTTTTTCCATAATATCACTTATTTAATGGTAGCATCTCTTGTCTTTTATACACATATTCGATCTAATTGCGATTAGATAACTAATTATGATTAGATTGAAACTAAATTTGATTTAGTGATATGTGTATATTAGACAAAGACCCTATGATTTACAACGTAGTACGCAGTTACAATGTAGTTTGTAATTGATATTGGGAAGCGTCATTATAAGTTGTATATCCTTAAATAAAGTTCCTGGTCAAGATTTACTAACACGGATCGGTTAGTAAATTCCGCTGAGACCAGTCGTGGCTTGGTCCGATGGTTTATCCCAATGAACCATGAGTCTCAGGAGACTCGTATAGACATGTAGGTATTTATTTGATAAACACTGAACGACTCACTGAAGATTTCCTAATAGATGGTACACCAACATCAATAGGAATCTTCTCAAGTTGAGCGAGCATAATGGTCCTTCCACTTGAGATACCACTGTGGATATATGAGTTATCCTCCACACTTTGATGGCAGTCACGTCACCGATCTATTTAGATCAGACCTCTGCATGTTCGTTGGGTGTGGACTGATGCTCATGATATCTTGTGCGTATCAAGATAGAATCCGCCAGTCCTGTGTACATGGCATAAACATCCTACACGTGTTTGCGATCTAGTAAATCCATGGCCGTGGTATAACTTCGGAAATCAGTTCCGAGTATTATTTAGAGATCTTAATTTGAAAAGTCGACTATATTATACCGAAATGATTTGACGTTCTTATTTATATCCCATGTATAATATGGATAGCCTGTGACGGAGGGATTATACGTATGCAATGACCTCGACTTGCATAGTTTAGCGAGATTATATGCGGTCGTCATAATTCATGAGTGGGTGAATTATGGACACAAAATTGGATTTCGTGACGGATAAACCTAAACTTAGAGAGTCACACAATATGAAGTGTACTCGTTGAGCACTTGGACAATGCGTTATGAATAATACAGATTATTCATAATACTTCACCGAATTAAATGAGTTAATTCAAATCGTTAAACGGTTAAACGAAAACACATGCTTTAAGGGATTTTGGTCAATCATAATTATTCTGTATTTGTATTTGATACATAATTTGATTAGATACACATTAATTAAGTGTCAAATGAGTTTTTGACACATGCCATAAATATATGTATTTGTTTTTTAATGTAAATACAAATACATATATAATAACAATTATATTAATTATTTATTTAGATATTTAAATTTTAAATATTTAAATAATTAAATGATAAACTTTTTTCATAACAGTTATGATAAATGTTTAATTATAATTGGTTACATGTGGTATATTTTAAATTAATCTTAATGTGTGCAAATTTGATTTGCTAACATAAAGCTTAACTTTATTTAATTGAATTAAATAGGCAAAATGACCAAAATGCCCCCTTGAAAGTCGGTTAAGCTTCCTTTTATTTGTGAAATTTTTCTTTCTTCATTTTGGAGGAAGCCATGGCTGAACAAAGCATCACCAAAATACTCTCAAATTGCTTGATGATTCAGGTAAGGGAAAAGAAGAAAATCAAGAAAAAAGCTAAAGAATTAAAGATTAAAGGTAATTCTACAAATCACTAAGCTTAGAAAATTTATTTCTTGTTTCTTGATGATCTAGTGTGATCTAGGGTTTCTTCGTTTCTATAAATTTGGGGCTTTTGGATTTGGTAAATGGATTGGAAGGTTTTGTGCATGTGTGAAGTTTATTTGGATGATATTATTGTAATATTTGTTCAAATTGATCATTTGATGATATGTTGTCATTCTAGAGTGTTATGACCACTCTTGTAATGCCTAGAATTATTCTTGGGTGCTTCATTAGTGGTGACTTGAATTGGTGTTTTGATTAATATGATTAATGTTGAAAAAGTTGGATTAAAGCATGAAATCTTGATTATTTTTGTTGCAAAATCAAATCTGGAACAACTGGGTTTATTCTGAAGAAAATGATGTCATTTGAATGTATTGTATGTGTTTTGGGTGTTGGAATAATTTCCGGAAATTGTTTCGGAGTTGAAATAAGCGAAAACAGTGAAAAACGGCGTTACAGGATGACTTTTGAGCCAACCGGGTGACGGCTGCCCAAACAATGAATTTGTCACTTTTTGGGCAGCCCATGAACTTCCCTAATACTATTGGGGATGACCTGGGCATCCCCATGTGTATTGGATAGTCGGTTCGGTCAAAAACTTGTTTTACGCCATTTTGCGGAAAAACGTTTTCGTAAAAATTATGGACATTTCTTAACTATTTGTGTCGCTATTTGATATCGAATAAATATTTTTAGGTGAAATATGAATGAATTATTCATATTTGATATTGAATAATTCATTCGGTAATTTAAAAAGTTTTAAAATTACGATTTCGCCCGAACAGCACTTCTGCCGCGCCCTTTGCCCAAAACCCCAACAAAAATGGTATCAGAGCAGGTCTGATTCTTAATCCATTACATTAGTCATGCTTGATATATGATATATAATCCAATTGTTATGTTTGCACATGCACGTAATCTATATGTTTATTGACTTTTCGGTACTACGTTAACGGGAAACGTAACGAAAAATTAATAGTTAAGTTAAGTTATATTTTCTGAAGGTAGAATTGAATTGTTTAGAAAATGATTTAGATTAAAATTATGCATATGATGTAGAACAATGCTTCCTTGTGTAATATCCCCGCTTAAAATAAGGCAGTAAAGTGACATGTATTGGATGCATGTTTCTTGGTCCGTCTTGTCAATACGGTTTATGGGTATCTTTCTATAGCTGCATCCGAGATCGTGCCAAAGCAGTGAGGGTGTAGTTGATAGAATTTTATCCATGCCGGATGTATATTTGATACTAGATAAATTCAAGTGAAAGTGGAAATCATGAACGTGCCAAAGCTGTCAAGACTATATCGGTAGCTTGAGTTTGTCATTAGCAAGTGAAGCCTTTATACGCCTCCTTGTGAACGTGCCAAAGTTATCATAACGAGAAATGGTCAGGACCAAAATCAGGAGTCACAGTGAGTGTGATTGACAATGAGTTGTCTACCTAATGAATATACGTAGGCGAGATCGTGCCAAAGTTGTGAGTCGAAATATATTCATGGGGTCTACCTCTTACTATGGAATTCGATTTAATTATTGAATTCCCATTTTCCGTTGGGGATTACGGTATTACATAAAGTAGTGGGAGACACTGCTGGGTTAAAAATCCATAACTAAAGCAATGTGTAATTTTATGGAAATTGCTGCTTTTGTTTTCCTTTATTCTATATTATTAATAGAATTATACTTCTAATCCACTACATGCATATTACTTGAATATGTTTTCAGACTTTACTTTTGGTTGCGTATTTCTAGAATAGATTCTAGAAAGTTATTAGACTTAGATATTGTTAGATTAGTCTAAAACCATAGGGAACTGTTGTTCCTGTTTTCTTAAAAATCAAGATGGTTAGTGACTTAGTTACTAAGTCACGATAGGTAATCTAAATAGATATTTGTTTTAGGACATAATAGTCTAGAAAGAATATTTTCTTGTGCAGTAAGAATTGACACGAATCAGTTCATGTCTCGAGATTCTTGACTGGCATTAAGAAAACCCCATTAGGTATTTGTTTATCTTATAATGACGTTTCTTGGCTTTAGTGACTTTCAAAAGTCACGTGTTTGACACAGTTTGCTAATCAATTATTTGCAATTGTTGTGAATAATTGAAGGCAAATTATAAAGCTAAAGAAAAGAAATGTTTATAGTTGTGTATAGAGAATATTAATTCTCATAATACGACAACTGTAGGTATTGGATACCAGATCTCCCATCTAGTTATTTAAAATAATATTTAATGATTGTTTTGATATTTGATATCAGAACTTGCGACTATTGGATAGTTACTTGTTCTTTATAAACAGTTTTTACATATTTGTATATGACTAGTAGTGTCATTGATAAGAAGATAAACATTAAGAAAAATATCTGGTAAACTAAATAACTTAGAATAGTGCTTTATGAGATTTTATCACATAAGCATTAGATGCTTATTCTGTATGGTAAAGGATGGTCTGATACAAGATCACACCACATATCCTTATCCATTTAATGAATATTGTATTCAGAATGTGATTCAATCTCATTTAACCAATGATCGTCATTGGACCACAGATTTATTAAACTAATACATTGGATGTATGTAGTTTAATGAATTATAAATTTCCATGGATAGTTTTTTTTACTTCGTAACTTAGTTAATGAATTGTCATGACTTAGTTACATGTTTCTAAGAGAATATATATTGAACGTCTTGAATGGTTCGAGAACTTTCACTATGTTTTTGATGAAACGTGGATAGAATATTTTGAATGGTTCAAAGATATTCTATTTGAAGTGTGGAAAACTATATTTTAAAAATTCATCGTGAGTCTTTGAATTGTTCGAGGATGTTTGATATGATCAAACATATGAATTTATGGCAATTAGTTCTAAAGTTATTTAATGAATGCGATTCTTACTCAATATTATTCTTTTACGATTCCATCGTGATGGAATTGACCAGTGGGAGAAATCGAATCTCATATGATATGATTCGTTTGATATTGAGTGTTACCGAATTAGTTTCAATATTTTTGGGGTTATGCCCGAGTTACACTAATTCATCCTTTTAATTAATGTTCCATTAGTTTCTATAATTACGTATATGATATGTATAAGTAGAAAATTCGAATCTTGAAAAGTTTGATATTTGAACCTTCTTTTATATAATGGTTATATAATTGAAAGTATTTACGCCTTGGAGGTACAAGTAAAAGTTTATCATTTATTCTATTTAATAGAATATTGTAGGCACTGCATTTTTGCATATAAAGCCCGATGATGAGTCTCGTATGGAGACACTAACTCTTTAGTTGTGAAAGCCGCGGGAAACGGACGTTGGAAGGGTAAAGTTGGAAATTAGCATTTTGTCAGATTTAACTCGCTTGTTTCGCTTCGGGTTCGCTTGTTGGACCTCTGTTTTTAAACACACCAAGCTCAATCCAAAATAATTAAAACATTTAAAATGCATGTCACAAATTAAATTAAAACCAATTAAATTAAACTTAAATTAAATTAAATTAAATCACATTCCTAAACTAAATAAATCCAATTAAATTAAATTAAAACACATGTCACAAATTAAATTCCATAAATAAATCACATTCCTAATTTAATTATATCACCTACCAATTTAAATAAATCATATCCTTAATTAAAAAGAACAAATCAAATCAATTCCCATAATTAAAGATTTTCCCTATCACATAATAATTAAAAATATCTTTCAATTAATACACAAATTTAATTCCTTCTCCAACAAGGTAAACCCCCTCCCTTGGCCTATAAAAAGAACCATTAACCCACACATTCAACCCCTAGCTTATTCACACAATATTCACATAAAAAAGCCCCTCAATTGCCGAGCTCACATATCTCTCCACTCACGATTGGCCCTCACAAGCCCCACCGCTCTCACGCTATTATCCAGCCCCACGCCTCACAAACAACCCACTAGCCACATTAAATAGCCAACACACGCCACCTTCCCTTCGCTCAAGCCCCACGCACCTTCGCCAATTCAACTCACGTAAACAAGAAGCCTGCCTCACGCCAATAGCCAACACACGCCACCTGCCATTCGCTCAAACCTTCACGCATAGTCAATCCACACAAGCAATCACCCAGCGCAAGCCACTCGCTACACACGCCTGTCCCTCCACACTAAAGCAGCAACTTCACGCCTAGCCTAATTTCATCAGCCCCATAAGCCGCAGACCCTTCAACGCAAACGCTAAACACATTGCCTCCTCAACACATCAACTGCCCCCAAACCTTCCAAAAACCACAAAACAGTCCCCTAATTACCAAAAAATAGTGACCATAAAATACAACAAAAACATCAGCAAAACAGAGTGAAAACAGCAGCCCAGACAGCGAAACAGCGAGGATAAACGTTGGATTAGTGAACCAGAAAAGTTGCAGAGCATTCTCCCTTCTGACGATCGTTTCCAGCAACTTCCTCGACTTAAAAGGTAGTTTCTCCAAATGAGACTCATCATAGGGACTCACATGCAAAAATGCAGTGCCTACAGTCGTCCCCACTTTGATGGGACTTGTGCAGTGTGTGACAGTGACAATCCTATCAAAGTTATGCAATGCATTTTCACTTACCTGGCTCACCAGCTGTTGCTTAACTTACTTGTTATCCTGAGATGCTTTGACATTTGGGCTTTATTCCCGAACTGCGTTGAGAGAGAGCTTTATTCCTCTGGGCTTTATTCCCGAGCTGTTTTGAAAGTGTGCTTTATTCCTCTAGGCTTTGTTCCCGAACTGTGTAGAGATATGGGTTTATTCCTCTGGGCCTTATTCCCGAACTGTGTTAAGATAGAGCTTTATTCCCTTGGGCCTTGTTCCCGAACTGTGTTAAGATGGAGCTTTATTCCCATGGGCCTTGTTCCCGGACTGCTTTGAAAGTGGGCTTTATTCCCCTAGGCTTTGTTCATGAGCTATGTTAAGATAGAGCTTTATTCCTTGGGCCTTGTTCCCGAACTGTGTTAAGATAGAGCTTTATTCCTCTGGGCTGTATTCCCGAACTGTCAAGATAGAGCTTTATTCCATTGGGCCTTGTTCCCGAACTGTGTTAAGATAGAGCTTTATTCCCCTGGGCCTTGTTCCCGAACTGCTTTGAAAGTGGGCTTTATTCCCATAGGTTTTGTTCCCGAGTTATGTTAAGATAGAGCTTTATTCCCTTGGGTTGTATTCCCGAACTGTGTTAAGATAGAGCTTTATTCCCCTGGGCTGTATTCCCGAACTGTGTCAAGATAGAGCTTTATTCCATTGGGCTGTATTACCCAACTGTGTTAAGATAGAGCTTTATTCCCCTGGGCCTTGTTCTCGAACTGCTTTGAAAGTAGGCTTTATTCCCCTAGGCTTTGTTCCCGAACTGTGTTGAGAGATGGCTTTATTCCTCTGGGCTGTATTCCCGAACTGTGCTGAGAGAGAGCTTTATTCCTCTGGGCTGTATTCCCGAACTGTGCTGAGAGATAGCTTTATTCCTCTGGGTTGTATTCCCGAACTGTACTGAGAGAGAGTTTTATTCTCCTGGGCTGTATTCCCGAACCGTGCTGAGAGAGAGCTTTATTCCTATGGGCTGTATTCCCGAACTGTACTGAGAGAGAGCTTTATTCCTCTGGGCTGTATTCCTAAACTGTACTGAGAGAGAACTTTATTCTCCTGGGCTGTATTCCCGATATGAGCTGACTGTGGGCTTTGTTCCTGAATTGTACTGAATGTAGGGTTTATTCCCTGATCTGAGCAGACTGTGGGCTTTGTTCCCGAACTGTACTGAATGTGGGCTTTGTTCCTGAATTATACTTAATGTGGGCTTTATCCCCGATCTGAGCTGACTGTGGGCTTTGTTCCTGAATTGCACTGAATGTGGGCCTCGCCCCAAAACTGATACTGATGTCGGGCCTCGCCCCCCAAACTGGTACTGAGGTGGGCCTCGCCCCCATAGTGATATTGAAACTGATGTGAGCCTCACCCCCATAGTGCCATACCCGGCAAGACTGATGTTGATGCTAATGTGGGCATCACGCCCAGAGTGCCATACCCAAAACTCAAACTAAAATGGGCCTCAACCCTGGGATTATTACCCAAATCTGATACTGTGCTTTTTACCGTTTCTGATTAGCTTGTTCTTTGCCGCTTTCTTTTTTTCTTCTTTGAAACATGTGATTTACAAAACAAAACAAAACACAAAAAGAATGCAAGTGTGTTACGTGTATGCATGCATGCATGAATGAATTTCCTATTCTGTTGGGTTAGGTCTTCCGCCAATTCTCTTGGTGACTGCTCGGTCTCCCCTTTTTCCTAACCCAACATGTATCTATGGTGGCTTTAAGACACAAAGGGTTAACATGAAGCGTGTATGCATGAGATGCATGCGATACAAGGAATATATCAACTCATTAAATTTTCACACAAATCGGCCCATCATCATTTTAGAAGCTTTTGGGCTAACTGTCATATGAGTGAACTCGTCCCAGTTTAAATGGCCTAACAAGTTCACATCTCATGGCAAGAAGTCCAACCGTATCCAAATGATAATGCTCCTAAACACAAACATACAATGGCCCATTGGCGTTTTAGGAGCTTTTGGCCCAATCATCATAAGTTACGTTCTTGTCCCAGTTTAAATGGCCCAACAAGCCCATACTTCATGAAAAAAGGTCTGAATGGATCTAAACGATAATGTTCCTAAACATAAGCATACAAAGATAATTTCTATAGAGTGGCCCATCAACATTTCAAAAGCTTTTGGCCCAATTGTCATAGGATACGAACTCGTCCCAGTTTAAATGGCCCAACAAGTTCGCATTTCTGACAAAAAGTCCAACTGCATCCAAATGAGGATGGTCCACAAGCACAAGGAAATAGTTGTTATAGGCCATACAACCCCGGTCTACGTGTGGGTTTGTGGGAGTGTAGACAAAGACTCTCGCTGGCGAAGGATTGCCCACAACTAGGTCTCCCCACTCAAGGGTTCGAGCGACCAAGTGAGCGCACCTTTTTTATACCTTAAGGTACGTGCCAATGAGCTATGGTGTGTGACTGACTGTCAAATGGATTTCCCATTGTAGATTCCCCAGATGGAGGGTGGAGCGAGGCTCTCTTAAGTACCCTAGCCTCTTAGGCTCTTATCGCTTGGTGACATGAATAAACAACGGGTCCTCCAAATTAGTCCATCACAATAGGCTACAAGTAAATGAATATCTAGGTGCCTTCAAAGATTTTCCTCATAGAAAGGTAGTGAATGAAGGAAGACACCAAACCATTACCCAGCCTAAACAATATGCCTTTGATTAAACCCCTTTTAACTCACAGTAGACACAGTTAAATAAAACACAAATCATAATATTACAAGACATTATTTCGGGGCCGATTCTCTATCCCCAGTGGAGTCGCCAGACTGTGGGACACAAAAACTGGGCGACGCATGCTGGGACTCACATGCAAAAATGCAGCGCCTACAAATATTATATTTTATTTGATAGAATATCTTTTCTACGATCCCGAGTAATAAAATTGTTTTATTACTTGGTGTGTAACATCAGATGTTGACGATTGTAGAAAAGACTTGACTTATTGAAGTTAAATTTGAGAGTGATAAATTGTAATGGAACTACATAATTAATAAGATGAAAAGACCCGTAGATATCTTTCGTATAAGTTCAATAGGATGTCAGAATCATTTACAAAGTATTTGATACTTAATGGTTCTGTTGTTTTCTTATTGAAGAAAATTATCCTATAACTTAAAGTATGAGCGATATTTGATATCGATTTCAGAAGTTAACATTGAACCATAGATCTAAAAAAATTTGTAGCTTACTACGATCAATTTTTGAACTTGATTAAGCTTTTGTTATGAATTATTCATAAAATGTGCAAATTGTTTGTGCAACAAAAGCAAAGTGAGCTTGATTAAAGGTTTGACCTTTATAGTATGATAGTGAGAAAGGTTATACTCAGCGATCTATTGTAGATTCTCAGAAAACTTGTCTCAAGTCGCACTAATTGAACAATTAAGGATCTGTTGGTTAATGTTGATATTAAACAATGTATTTTGGCTAAAGAATGCAAAGTCGCGTTCCTGAATGTTTTCTTCGAATGAGAGATCCGTTGTGGTTTCTTTGTTTGAAGAGTTCATTCTAGAATGGCCCTAGAGTTTGTATTCTGCTAAGATCACAGTTTGATATACTAGCTTATAGAGTCTATTGTAGACTCAGATAAGTTTTCCGAAAAATCTGCGTTCTCTAATTTTGATACAGTTAGATTGTCTGATTTTATCAAAGCATGTAGAATACATATATGATAGTAGGGTCAGTGGGATCGTATAAATTTCTTTCTAGTATTATATATCCTAACGACATTGTCATTATTAATTTAATAATGAGATTTTTGTGAGGTAAAAAGTTTACCTAAGTCTTCTTTTCTCCGTGAAAGTAGTGGGAGTAGTCTCTGATATATTTGATATAAAGTTTTATATATGATATAAAACAATAGACTTGTGAGAAACTCCCATTAGTCTCGCATTAGATATGATCTAATAAAGGACACAATAAGCCTATATGTATGACAGTTAGTATAATTGTTTGACAGTTAGTGTGTCTCTTGTATATAGTATTAATCTTTCATAAATGATGATGCCTTTGTCGAAAGAGAAATTGATTAGAATGTCCAGTCAATCTGATGCCTCATATGATGATATCATAATGAATACTATATAATGTGCGATTAAAGATATCAATTTAATTTTAATTGTTACGAGTTATTTTGATATGATGTAGACCATAGGATGGATCTTGAAACTTTTTCTTTGTGATCTTTGAGATATTAAGAACGAGTTTCTTGTTCATGGATAATATAATCTGCAACCATTAGGGTCAGATTAGTTTTGAGTCTAATTATGATATTAGATTGTCTATATCATATAAAGTCAAAAAAGATACATTGGGAGTGTCACCGTTGATTCTACTGAATCAGTAGAATTAGTTGTAACTTATAAAGTATTGACTTATGAAGTTGCATAGTGACCTCATAGATTAGAAGTTTTTGAAATTAGTGTTGTGCTTGCGCTTGTCTCATAATATTTGAATTTGATTTCTAAATACATAGACAACTTAGTAGCTATAGCACAATATTGATATTGCATCTGAGTCATATTGATGTAGAACTTGGGTTCTACAAAATATGAATAATGTTGGCTAAAGGAAAACGATTGGGTTCGTTGGACAGACTCATTTTGTTAAAGCGGGCTTACTTATTGTTGCCTACCTCTTGAGTGCTAGGTGAGCTCTTGAGGGCCATTAGTATGTGATACATATTGAGATGTGTATATGATACCGTGGATTGGCACTAGAGCAAGTGGGAGAAATTGTTAGGGTTGGTGCTCGGAGTGCCAATCCGGATCGTATTTATGTCCGATTCATAAATATGAATAATTTATTTTTCCATAATATCACTTATTTAAAGGTAGCACCTCTTGTCTTTTATACACATATTCGATCTAATTGCGATTAGATATATAATTATGATTAGATTGAAACTAAATTTTATTTAGTGATATGTGTATATTAGACAAAGACCCTAGGATTTACAACGTAGTACGTAGTTACAACATAGTTTGTAATTGATATTGGGAAGCATCACTATAAGTTATATATCCTTAAATGAAGTTCATGGTCAAGATTTACTAACACGGGTCGGTTAGTAAAATCCGCTGAGACCAGTACATGTCGTATATCGCAACTTGGTCTGATGGTTTATCCCAATGAACCATGAGTCTCGAGAGACTCGTATAGATATGTAGGTGTTTATTTGATAAACACTTAAAGACTCACTGAAGATTTCCTAATATATGGTACACCAACGTCAATATGAATCTTCTCAAGTTGAGTGAGCATAGTTGTCCTTCGACTTGAGATACCACTGTGGATATATGAGTTATCCTCCACACTTTGATGGCAGTCACGTCACCGATCTATTTAGATCAGACCTCCGCATGTTCGTTGGGTGTGGACTGATGCTCATGATATCCTGTGCGTATCAAGATAGAATCTGTCAGTCCTGTATACGGGGCATAGCCATCCTACACGTGTTTGCGATCTAGTAAATCCATGGCCGTGGTATAACTTCGAAAATCAGTTCCGAGTGTTATTTTGAGATCGTAAATTTGAAAAGTCAACTATATTATACCGAAAGGATTTGACGTTCTTATCTATATCCCAGGTATAATGTGGATAGCCTGTGACAGATGCATTATACGTATGCAATGACCTCGACTTGCATAGTTTAGCGAGATTATCTGCGGTCGTCATAATTCATGAGTGGGTGAATTATGGACACGAAATTGGATTTCGTGACGGATAAACCTAAACTTAGAGAGTCCCACAATATCAAGTGTACTCGTTGAGCACTTGGACAATGCGTTATGAATAATACAGATTATTCATAAAACTTCACCGGATTAAATGAGTTAATTCGAATCGTTTAAACGATTAAACGAAAACACATGCTTTAAGGGATTTTGGTCAATCGTAATTATTATGTATTTGTATTTGATACATAATTTGATTAGATACACATTAATTAAGTGTCAAATGAGTTTTTGACACATGCCATAAATATATGTATTTGTTATTTAATGTAAATAAAAATACATATATAATAACAATTATATTAATTAATTATTTAGATAATTAAATGTTAAAAATTTAAATAATTAAATGATAAACTTTTTTCATAATAGTTATGATAAATGTTTAATTATAATTGGTTACATGTGGCATATTTTAAATTAAGCTTAATGTGTGCAAATTTGATTTGCTAACATAAAGCTTAACTTTATTTAATTGAATTAAATAGGCAAAATGACCAAAATGCCCCCTTGAAAGTCGGTTAAGCTTCATTTTATTTGTGAATTTTTTTTCTTCATTTTGGAGGAATCCATGGCCGAACTAAGCATCACCAAAGTACTCTCAAATTGCTTGATGATTCATGTATGGGAAAAGAAGAAAATCAAGAAAAAAGCTAAAGGATTAAAGGTAATTCTACAAATTCCTAAGCTTAGAAAATTTGTTTCTTGTTTCTTGATGATCTAGTGAGATCTAGGGTTTCTTCTTTTCTATAAATTTGGGGCTTTTGGATTTGGTAAATGGATTGGAAGGTTTTGTGCATGTGTGAAGTTGATTTGGATGATATTATTGTAATATTTGTTCAAATTGATTATTTGATGATATTTTGCCATTCTAGAGTTTTATGACCACTCTTGTAATGCCTATAATTATTCTTGGGTGCTTCATTGGTGGTGACTTGATTTTGTGTTTTGATTAATATGATTAATGTTGAAAAAGTTGGATTAAAGCATGAAATATTGATTATTTTTATTGTAAAATCAGATCTGGAAAAACTGGGTTGATTGTGAAGAAAATGATGTCATTAGAATGTATTGGATGTGTTTTGGGTGTTGGAATAATTGCCAGAAATTATTTCGGAGTTGAAATAAGCGAAAACGGTGAAAAATCGCGTTACCGGTGACTTTTGAGCCAACAGGGTGAGAGCTGCCCTAATACTATTGGGGCTGACCTGGGTAGCCCCATGTGTATTGGGTAGTCGGTTCGGTCAAAAATACATTTTACGCCATTTTGCCGAAAAATATTTTCGTAAAAGTTTCGCGACGTTTCTTAACTATTTGTGTCGCTATTTGATATCGAATAAATATGTTTAGCTGAAATATGAATGAATTATTCATATTAGATATTGAATAATTCATTCGGTAATTTAAAAAGTTTTAAAATTATGATTTCGCCCGAACAGCGCTTCCGCCGCGACATTTTCCCAAAACCCCAACACAAACTGGTTTTGGTATATGAATTATAAAAACTCAGTAAGTAACCATACTCGTACTACAAACAAACATACAAGTGAAGCATATCAGAGGTTTTTTAGGATTACCAAGTTATTACGAGTTCAGATTTATCAACTTCCTATTGTCATCTATTCTTTGCACATGTCAAATCCTCATATTTATGTATATATATAGGCCGGTCTAATATGCAAAGATCCAAAGCATATAAAGCAAAAATTCAAATATCATAGAGTACGTTACTAAATATCGAATCTGTTTTAATCATGTGAAACATGAAATTATACATTCATACTTTATCATGAATAAGCATCTTTGAAATATCATCAAATTGGTGAGTCAAACAAACTTTCGTTAACTTTCTTTAATCACGATAACTAGACCTGGCCGCCGGTTCGGTTCCGGTTCGGAACCGAACCGAACCGGCCGGTTCTCGGTTCCACAAGTGTGGAACCGGAACCGAACCGGTTAATTCCGGTTCGGTTCCGGTTCCACACTTAAGTGGAACCGAGAACCGTAAACCGAACCGGAACCGAACCGGTCGGTTCCGGTTCGGTTTAAGGTTACCCTTTCGGTTTTTTTTTTTTTTTTTTTTTTTTTTTAATAATAAATTTTAAAAAATAGAAAAAATTCTATAATCGTAATGTTTTTTCATACTATCACATCATTTTTATAGAATCTTTTTTTTATAAACTTCTTTTAACATATAATTTTTTTTATAACCAACTCTTGGCTAGTGTTTTCTTTATATAAGCGATGTGGGATATTTGTTACTTGGCTATTGTGTCCCACATTGCTTATATAAAGAAGTCAATAACCAAGAGTTGGTTATAAAAAGGATATGGACATTCATGTTTTAGTATTACAATTTTAAACCTCATTAAGTTATAATTATTAATAAAAAAAATTGAGAATTACTTGAGGAACCTTACGGTTCCAAGAAAATTTTTTTTTTTTTTTTTTTACTTCCGGTTGGAACCGTTGGAACCGCTGGAACCGTTCGGTTCCAGCGGTTCCAACCGGTTCGGTCAGGGTAAGAACCCTAACCGAACCGGTCAGGTTCCGGTTCGGTTCCGGAACCGGAACCGGAACCGGTTGGAACCGGAACCGTCCGGTTCCAACCGGTTCGGTTCCGGTTCGGTTCCGGTTCCGAACCGGAACCTTGGCCGGGTCTAACGATAACCTTACAATAGCTTAACATTTGTAACCTATATGCAGTTACACGTATCAATTCAGAAACTATAGCCTACTTCTAATACATTTATGCAATCAAATTTCAAAATTCTTACTTGGAGACATGCTAGCACCAGAAACTCACAAACACATTCAATTTCTTTCACAATATACGTACATATGATAACAAACTTAGTAAACGCACTTTATAATCTCTTTTGTTACTCCGATTCTCAAGTCATTCATTCATCTAACGAAAGCGTACACATTGCATACATATCACGAGATCTATCATACACACATATACACTCAGACATACATACAATCATAGTGTAACAGGCAACGAAACATACAGAACAGTCAACACATCAAAAAGCACATAACTCAAACAACACATACATATGTGCTGGCTTATACAAACAATGCTCGTACGAGACTCATTACTTATTTTATAATATTTACGAGATGAACGTCATCCAAACGGATTCCTAACCAGCCCAGCTATAACACCATCAAATTATTAACCAATTAAACATACACACATGCACACATATCACGTAACACAAACTTATTGCATGAATTCTCATACACAAGTGTACGGGCCAAATTTGGTCCCAAGGGTAAAATCGACATTTCACCTCGGGGTCAACCAATAAACCCAAAACCAAGTAGTAAGTCCAGTATGAGAACCAATATCGGACCAAGAGGCCTCACAAGCCCAAGCCCATTGACACCAAGAGATCAGTTCAAGATGGCCTACCGACTCTTCAGTTACCAAGTTAAGAAACGCCTAAAGCTCATAAACCTCCACTAAATTGACTGTTACAGAAGCTCCAACGGGCAGAAGAAGAGCAAATGACCCTTCTTCAAAGGACTTATAAAAAGAAAAGGTCTGGGCGTGTAGAAGGGGGATTTTAGTTCTCTAATATTTCGCCTTCGTTTCATCGAACTACACACCGCCCTCACGGCAAAAAAACGGAAACTGAGGTAAATCCAAGCCTTGTTCTTCATATTTTGTCCTCTTCCATATTACTGATTTGGGCATCGGAGAGCCTACAGCTACCACCATACCGGTGGTTAGTACTCCCCGCTCACCCTACCCCCATTTTACAGGTTCGCTAGTGCCCCTAAAATTCAGATTCTCGATTGTGGACTTAAGGCGAGAACCAGCGTCCACAATTTGACGCCCACCGTGGGGATCAGTAAAGAAGTGCCCCACATCTTATTTCATTCAACAACAATACTCTCCAAGCCAATGACTTCTAGACTTAAAGAGTAGGGGACAAACTGTACGGGCCAAATTTGGGCTCAATAGTAAAATTGACATTTCACCTCGGGTTCAACCACAAAACCCAAAACCAAGTAGTAAGTCCAGTATGAGAACCAATATCGGACCAAGAGGCCTCACAAGCCCAAGCCCATTGACACCAAGAGACCATTTCAAGATGGCCTACCGACTCTTCAGTTACCAAGTTAAGAAACGCCTAAAGCTCATCAACCCTCCACTAAATTGACTGTTACAGAAGCTCCAATGGGCAGAAGAAGAGAAAATGACCATACTTCAAAGGACTTATAAAAATAAAAGGTCTGGGCGTGGAGAATGGGGATTTCAGTTCTCTAATATTTCGCCTTCGATTCATCAAACTACACACCGCCCTCACGGTAAACAAACGGAGACTCAGGTAACTTCAAGTCTTGTTCTTCCTATTTTCTCCTCTTCCACATTACTGACTTAGGCGTCGGAGAGCCTACGGCTACCACCACACCGGTGGACAGTACTCCCTGCTCACCCTACCCCCGTTTTACAGGTTCGCTAGTGCCTCTAAAATTCAAATTCTCGATTGTGGACTTAAGGCGAGAACCAGCATCCACAACAAGTACATACATGACAAAAACATCTAAATCTTCATCCAAATACTCATTTATATACATATATTTCAAACATATGAATACACATTACTATGAACTCAAATGTTAAATCTTTAACCGTCCTCATATCCTTCACTTATTGATCAAACATCATCAGTTTCAGATTTTCTATCTAGAAACTTCTGATACATAAAATTATCAATTATACTTATCCATTCAGGAAGAACATAGCTTATACTTATTTCTTATCACACTTAACCAATCCAACCTTTGTACTGATAATCACATGTATGAGTCAATAACAAACTTATTGATAAAACGTACAAATACACATGCTTATATAAATTCAGGAATCATAACTTATTCCATTTAACGATTCTGTATACTCAAAATATATATCTCATCATCAGATACATGTACGAATACGTGTATATATAGTTATACATGTGCTTATAATTTACATACCATTACGAGTTCATACAGTTACATACGTTAATACACACATGTAGACAACAAACTCGTCAAACATTTCACTCCATATCATAGTATTAACCAAAAATCCATACATGTTGTGGTCTATTATTGTAACCATACGTAATCGCGAACTCTGTAATCAAAACCACCTCTTAACTATCCTCTTTTTATATTAACATTTCAATTATATATATATATATATATAACACGAATTCACCAATTCAAGTCCTCATCGCATTGATTACTTACATGGCTTCGCCAGCACTCTAGGTCCTAGTCAAATCTGTCAAAATAAATCATGAAACGCCGTCAGAATCGCAACTTTACAGAATTCTTGACTTAACTAAGACAAAATTTTGGATCTTTCTAGGACAACCGGATCAAGTCTGATCCCAATGATTTTAGTTCCATTTATCTTAAAACATCATTACAATTTAATTCAAGCCACTAGTTAACTTAAATCCTCGGTTTACGAGTATTTGAAAAATCTTCCGAAAAATTTCCGTAAATACTACGGAAGGGTCCCGAACCCTCCGAACCTGCCCGGATTTATCTAAACATTATTGTATCATCATATATATATCATATCTATCCTTACGATCAAAAAGATATCAATACACGGAAAACCCACTTTAACCGGAAACTAACATAATCTATCAGATTGATCCAATTCATTCCGTTTTCACTCAGATTCTACCAAATACACATATTCACTATACTCATACTTAAACAATTCAATTTATATCATTACACTACTCCACAAAGCTATTGGATACATCCAAACATTAAATGATAAACTTCAAATTAGCGAGTTTTTATCAGGAGGTCTTACCGAGATTTTGAGGGCATATACGAACTCCAAACAATCCCACAAACGCACTGGAATCGACAGAATTTCGATCAGAGCTATTGTTCATTCATGGATTATTATTCACCACCATTTTCTCTCTCGATTCACGTGCAACTGTGCACGAAACGGAAAAATCATCACCGCCAACTTGTAGTACTCTTCAAGAGCTTCGATTTGGCGGGTGGCTCGAGCCATGAAATGAAACGACGAGCCGGGATCAGGGTACCTATTCATGCGTATCTCTCTCTCTTCTTCACGCCGTTGGCAGCGTCCTGGGGCTGCCGTCGGCCACCACATGGCGGAAGGGTGGCCGGCACACTCCTCTAGACTGTCGCGTCAACCGGTAGGCCGCCGACGCGACTAAGGGAGTCGACGCGACTAGGGGATTCTCAAACGTGTTTTTGGAAATGAAGGGTCGGGTGGAGAGTTTTGTGAGGTTATGCCATTTTTGTGAATTTTGAATACCTTGGGGTATTTATAGAAAAAATTTTGAAAATTACATTTTGACCCCGTGAAATTACAGTTAGGTCCATGTCATTGGGCTTTCTCGAAAAATATCATTTTGGAAGCTCTTCTGATATCAATTTCGAAACGTGTTCAACACGAAAGTTTTTCGTCTCGGAAAAAAGAGTCCAATGGTTTAAGAATCAGCTCAATCAGAGTTTATTTTCTATTTTTATAGCCAATATAATAAATATTTACACGTATAACGATACAAACATGAATCGCATAACCGGTTCTCGAATCCACGAGTTTTCCAATGCGACGAAGCTTCACTTTAAAATATTTCGACCTTTTTTCCACCATATAAGGTCCTATTTTTGAATATCATCTAGTTCCAAAACCTTAACTTTAATTCGGAAACCTTCCAGCACTGTTCCAAAAAACTCAGGATATTACATCATCATCTCCTTATAAAAATTTCGTCCTTGAAATTTCTTCGTCCTTATGTCTAATCATTCAGAATCGAACGCACGTACATGACAATTTTATCATTATCTCACTTTACACATTATCAAAAGTTATGTATCTCATACATCAATACAACTATGTTATTTCAAAGCAACATAAATCAAATCAAACATTTCATACCATAATCAAACCAAACTTGTCATTTCAATTCACATTAATTCATATGAACACGCTTAAACCGTTTCAAATTCATCCATCATAGAAATAGAAAACTGGACGCAAATCCTATATAGTTAATCACATTCATCATGAACATAACACAAGTTATTTACAAGCAGTCAAATACGATATCAAAAATAGAAAACATGATAGGGATTTCATACTATCCATTTCATCCAAAATCTAAAATGGAACTCATTTATTTAACGTCATGTCATTTCATTTCATATCTGTAATTAAACACTATCAACACCAAAGTTTACATACGCACATATCCAATCACACATACAACATTGTATGGGTAACAACAAAGCATACATAACCATCACAATACATAAAAAAATCAACAACTAAACTATAAACTTACATACGTACTCTTAGAACGAACGTAAAATTTTATACCAACAAATATATCTATTGTCAAAGTCAGAAGTGACATATAATCATAGTGCTCTTATGATGTTGATAGTCTACAATCTGTCAATATCTGACATCATCAAAATGGAAAACGTAAAGTAATCTCTTCTAAAAACCATCTCGAAAACACATTTTAAAAACTCTTTTAATGTAAACAAAATCAATTTCAAAATTATCATCATCTTAAATCTGTATCAAACATCCAGTATAAACTCAACTGAACGAAACATAACAAGCACCCAGTGTTCAAATTACACGCAAAGACCAGACAATGAACAAAACAAGCTCATGTCGGCAGACGGTAGCGGGTCAGTCCATTGTATTTGGACAAAGCCCTATACAAGCGCCATGTCAGAAAAAAAATTATAAAACCATAAAAATCATATACAAGCATCGTGATGGAAACATATCATATCATATAATATCATAAAAAATATCGAAATGTATCATAATCAAAACGTAATTATTTTTAAATCATTGTTTTCCCCTCAAAACACAAGTATGTTTAAATCAAAATAAATCTTTGAAAACTTGATCAAAACTCAAATGTATATCCTTCAAAATCATTATCTCGTATACAAACTTTTCAAAATACATATAGAGCGTCCACTGTTCAAGTCACGCGCACTGACCGGTTAGTGTACGAATAAGACCATGTCGACGGAGTAGCAGGCCAGCCATTTTTCGATGGTCAGGACCTCATAACAATCACCCCGACTGAGCCGGAACGAAACTTATACAAGCGCCACAAAAGGTCAATAACATAAAACTATCAAGCACCGTGACAGAAACAGATTTTCAAGCGTCTCGACGGAAATAAATTTTATAGTTTAAAACATCAAAATCATTTTCGAGCGCCGAAACGGAAATATATCATCAAGCACCTCGACGGAAACATATCGATAAATCACAAAACATGAAAACGTGAATCAAACGTCGAGGCGGAAACATATTCTTTATCTTTTATAGTCAAAATCAAAATATCTAAAATATTTCTTTCTTTATTATTTTCTTTCCTTTTTCTTTTCAAAACACTTTTATTCCACGAATCAAATACCAAGTGCTCAAAACATAAATCAAAATATCGAATTACAAAAAAACAAAGATGTTCGTTTATAATTCAGACTATCAAAATCATAGAATTACTTGTACCTCAAAACACATTGAATTCACATCATATTCACATTCATATATCTATATACACGACATATTTTTAACTTAGTATACATATTTACATACATATATTCATAACATACAAACATGTACCGATAATCCAAGAGCACAACTGTAACATCCATATCAAATCAAAATCATTGCACATCATACCATATACCAAAAATCAAATCAAGTTACAAACATGAGACCTATATGGTCTATACGCAGTAGGAAACTTACTCAGACAATCGGATACCATGTAGTTGCAGTCACCGACACATAAGCCTTTGCTCTGATACCACAACTGAAACACCCTGCCAGAAGCAGAATGCTACCGACAGGAGACATGATTAACCCATCTCCATAAGCCTCCAAATTTACATAAAAACGAGCATGATGTATTCTAAAATTGGACAACCTAGATCACAGTCGAGCATCAAAACGGAACCTGAGAATGCATCAAATATACAAAATGACCTCAGGTCCACACAAAATTCATCAAACTCAGAATCAACACTTAAGGGCTTCATGCCCACAACATCATAAGCAATCAAAATTTTTACGTAATAATACAAAATAACTTGCTCAGCACGACAAATAACATATTAATCATAGACTCTAAACTTCTAAAACTTTTCCCAAGACACTTGCGAGGGTGACTACAACTTGGGTGATCTGCGTCTCGAACATGACTTCCAAAGCTGAAATGGTTGACCCATCTGGTAGCCAACCTGCAAAACTAGCAAACTGGTTTGGTGTGAGTTATAAAAACTCAGTAAGTAACCGTGCTCATACTACAAACAAACATACAAGTCAATCATATCAGAGGTGTTTCAGGATTTCCTAGTTATTACGAGTTCAGATTTATCAACTTCATATCGTCCTCTATTCTTTTCACATGCCAAATCCACATATTTTTGTGTGTGTGTGTGTGTGTGTATATATATATATATATAAAAGCCAGTCTAATATGCAAAGATCCAAAGCATATAAAGCAAAAATTCAAATATCACAGAGTATGTTACTAAACATCGAATATGTTTTAATAATGTGAAACACGAAATTATACATTCATACTTTATCACGAATAAGCATCTTTGAAATATCATCAAATCGGTGAGTCAAACAAACTTTCTTTAACTTTCTTTAATCACGATAACCTTATGATAGTTTGATATTCGTAACCTATATACAGCCACATGTATCAGTTCAGAAACCATAGCTTACTTTTCATACATTCATGCAAATCCAATTTCAGAATTCTTACTTGGAGACATATCTAGCATCAGAAGCTCACAAACACATTCAATATTTTTCACAATATACGTACATATGATAACAAACTTAGTAAACACACTTTATAACCTCTTTTATTTACTATGATTTCAAGTCATTCATTCATCTCACGAAAGCATACACAGTCCATACATATTACATGATCTACATACACAAATATACACTCAGACATACATACAATCATCATACAACATGCAATGAAACATACATAACAGTCAACACATCAAATAATACATAACTCAAACAACACATACATATGCACTAGCTTATACAAATTTTATTTCGACGCATAAGACCTTTAGTGATGAAATTTTTTGACACTAAAAAGGAATAATATTGTAAAGTGAGATGCATAAGAATCTGCAGTTTTATACAGTTACTGTAAGTATCACCAAGTAGGGTGGGTAGTATCACCGAAATTTTAGGGACGGGACGGGTACGAGTATAAGTTTTGGGACCCATCAGGTATAAATTGAATATACCTGGTCGGGTTTATATCAGGTACGAAAATTCCTGAACCCAACAATATACTCTTATTTTTGTTAAGTTTTACAATGGATACCCATGGAGAATTAAGTATCTGATGGGTACCCATTCCTTGCAAAAGTACCAAATTTTGAATGGGTACCCATTTGGGTTTTTACTTCCGAACGGGTACCCGACTCCTGACCCGTCCCATAATTTTCGGGACGGGTCAGGAATCGGGTACTATTTTGGGAGCTATTTAGAACAAAACTTCATTACCTAAAATACCTTATTCCCGAACTCGACCCGTACCCGAAATTGCCTACCTCTATCACCAAGTATCAGTGTAACCGGAATCAAATATTCTCAATATCCCCCCTCAAACTCAAGGTGGCTTGGGAATAATACTGAGTTTGCTTCGTAATCTAGAGAAGTTGTCAAATAACAGAGGTTTGATGAGCAAGTCTGCAGTTTGATCTCTACTACCCACATGCTGAATAAACAGCTCATGACTTCACACATTGTCATGAATGAAATGAAGATCTAACTCAATGTGCTTTGTTCTGAGTGATAAACAAAGTTCTTGACAAGTGCTACAACACTCTCATTATCACACCAGACCAATGGATGTCTAATACAAGGAAGATGAATATCAAAGAACAATGATTGGAGCCATGTATGATTTGCACAGGCATTTGCTAGAGCTCTATCTTCTGATGCTGCAGTAGAACGAGCTACAACTTGTTATTTCTCACTGGACCATGAAATGAGATTTTGACCAAGATAAACACAATAAGATTCAATAGAACGTCTGTCATCATGATCATTTGCCCAATATACATCAGTATAGGCAATAAGTATCATTTCACTAGTGGGAACAAACTGTAAACCATGATGTGCCGCAACTTGTAGATATCTTAGAACCATTTTACATGCTTGCCAATGGAAATCTGTAGGAGCACATAGGTAGTGACTTAGTTTGTGCACTACATAAAATAGATCAGGTTTAGTTAAGGTTACATATTGCAATACTCCAACAACACTTCTGTAAGTAGCTAGTGCAATGTACTCAATTCCAAAATCCTTACGAAGTTTCTCTATAGTACTTGTAGTAGTATCACAAGACTTACAGGTCAAAAAATTAACTATATTGAGTAGATCTTTAACATAATTGGATTGATTTAGATTCATTCCTCCAACTATGTAAGTGGCTTCAATCCCAAAAAAATAACTTAGCCTACCCATATCCTTTAGAACAAAGGTAGAACTTAGCCTTTGAATAAAACTTTCAATTTAATTAGTCAAAGAACCAGTAATAGCAATGTCATCAACATATATCAATAGTAAGATTATCCCACCATTATAATGTTCAATAAACAGAGAGGTATCAGTTTTTGAATTAGTAAAAAGACCATTAAATCAAGGTAGATTTCAGCTTGTCATACCAAGCTTTATGATTTCGTTTGAGTACATACAATGCCTTGTTAAGTTTGTAAACATTAGTGGGATATTTGCTATCTTGAAAACCTTCTGGTTGTTTCATAATAACCAATCTTGACATATCCCCGTTAAGGAATACATTATTGATGTTTACATGTCTAACTTTCCAATTATACATCATAGCTAAAGCAAGTACTACTCACACTATTGACTGTCTGACTACTGGACTAAAGGTGTCAAAATAATCTATACCAACTACTTGTAAAAAGACCTTTAGCTACTAACTTGGTTTTATGCTTCATAATGTTTCCATAAGGATTTCTCTTTATCTTGAAAATACATTTGTTGCCAATTAACTTCAACTTAGGATCATGTGGTACTAGGGCCCAAATCTGATTTTTCATTAAAGATGTGTAATCATCTTGCACTGCTTACTTCAAGTGGGGTTTACTCAAGGCTATTTTAACTGAGACAGGTTCCTCTTTATGTTCTGTTTGGTGAACTGACACATTATGAGCTAAACTTTCGTGATTATCTTCATTTGAGATAAATGATGGATTTTCCTGATTTTCAACTGACTAAGGTTGGGAGTGATTGAATCCATGTAAAGCTTATATTGAAGACATTGGGACAGTTGTGCTATTATCTAGAGTTACTATGTGTTGAGTTGTACTTGATCTTACTAAAGGAATAGTAATATTGAAAGGTTGGGAATTGCAATGAGAAGGCTTAATGGTTTGTTTGTGAAAAGAGGAAACAATGGAATAAGGAAATTGAGACCTATCAAATACAACATGTCTACACTTATAAATCTGACCATTAGAGCCTACGTTAGGGTTGGTGATCGAAGTGCCAATCCGGATCGTATTTATGTCTGATTCATGAATACGAACAATGTCTTTTTCCATAATATTACTTATTTAATGGTAGCACCTCTTGTATTTTATAAACATATTCGATCTAATTATGATTAGATATCTAATTATGATTAGATTGAAACTAAATCTGATTTAGTGATACGTGTATATTAGACAAAGACCCTAGGATTTACAATGTAGTGCGCAGTTACAACGTAGTTTGTAATTGACATTAGGAAGCATCCTGATCAAATTGTATATCCTTAAATAAAGTTCATGGTCAAGATTTACTAACACGAGTCGGTTATTAAAATTCGCTGAGACCAGTACATGTCGTATATCGTGACTTGGTCCGATGGTTTATCCCAATAAACCATGAGTCTCGGGAGACTCGTATAGACATGTAGGTATTTATTTGATAAACACTGAAAGACTCATTGAAGATTTCCTAATAGATGGTACACTAACGTCAATAGGAATCTTCTCGAGTTGAGCGAGCATAGTGGTCATTCGACTTGACATACCACAGTGGATATATGAGTTATCCTCCAAACTTTGATGGTAGTCACGTCATCGATCTATTTAGATCAGACCTCCAGTGCGTATCAAGATAGAATTCGTCAGTCCTGTGTACAGGGCATAGGTTTCCTACAAGTGTTTGCAATCTAGTAAATCCATGGTCATGGTATAACTTCGGAAGCGAGTTCCGAGTGTTATTTAGCGATCGTAAATTTGAAAGTCGACTATATTATACCATAAGGATTTGACGTTCTTATCTATATCCTAGGTATAATATGGATAGCATGTGATGGAGGGATTATACATATGCAATAACCTTGACTTGCATAGTTTAGCGAGATTATCTGTGGTCGTCATAATTCATGAGTGGGTGAATTATGGACACGAAATTGGATTTCGTGATGGATAAACCAAAACTTAGAGAGTCCCACAATATGAAGTGTACTCGTTGAGCACTTGGGCAACGTGTTATGAATAATATAGATTATTCATAATACTTCACCGGATTAATGAGTTAATTCGAATCGTTTAAACGGTTAAATAAAAATACATGCATTAGGGCATTTCGATCAATTAATAATTAATATGTATTTGTATTTGATATAATTATGAATCAATTGTCAAATGAGACTTTGACACATGCCATTAATATATGTATTTGTTATTTAATGTAAATAAAAATACATATATAATAATAATCTCATTAATTAATTATTTAGATGTTTAAATGTTAAATATCTAGATAATTAAATTATTTCAATATTACGTAATTGTTATGCAATATGTTTGATTATTATTGATTACATGTGGCATGATTCTTTTAAGCTTGAAGTATACAAATTGGATTTGTCAACTTAGAGCTTATTATTATTATTTAATTAGTTTAATTGATCAAATGACCAAAATACCCCTTCTTTACCCCTAAGTCGATTTTGGCTTGGTATTTAAAGTGAAAAAATTTATTTTCTCATTTCTTAAGACTCCATGGTCGAACCTCTTTAGTGAAAAGCACCCAAAAATTTGTTTGAAGAATTAAGGAAGAAAGTGAAGAAAATCAAGAACAAGTTTAAGGAAATTAGGAGATTTGGAGGTAATCTTCATAACTCTTAAACTTAGAAAGTTTATTTCTTATTCTTGAGTATCTAGACAAGTTATAGGGTTTCTTCCTTTCTTAGATTTTGGGGCTTTTTGATTTGGAAGATGGATTTGGAGGCTATATGCATGTGTGGAGTTTGATTGAATGATATTAGTGTAATATTGGTTCAATTTTATCATTTGATGAGTTGTTTCCATTAAGAGTGTTATGACCACTCTTGTAACTCCTAGAATTGTTCTTGAGTTCTTCATTTTTGGTGACTTTGGTTGGTGTAACTATTAATATGATTAATGTTGAAAAAAATTGGATTTAAAGCATGAAAAATGATATTTTTATTTACAAAATCAGATCTGTAATTTCTGTGATTTTTGGTGATGAAACGTATGTTGTATAAATGTATTGGATGTATTTTGGGTGTTGGAATAATTTCCAGAAATTGTTTCAGAGTTGAAATATGCGAAAACGGTGTTACCGGGTAAGTTTTGGGCTTACCGTGTGTCCGCTATCCAAACTTTGAATTTGTCACTGTTTGGGTAGCCCATGAACTGCCCAAGCACTATTGGAGCTGACCTGGGCAGCCCCCAAGTGTGTTGGTTGGTCGGTTCGGAAAAAAACACATTTTATGCCATTTTACGGAAAAACATTTTTGTAAAAGTTTCGTAGTGTTTCTAACTTATTTATGTCGTTATTTGATATCGAATAAATATGTTTAGGTGAAATATGAATGAATTATCATATTAGATATTGAATAATTTATTCGGTAACTTTAAAAGTTTTAAAGTCGCGATTTCGCCCGAACCGCTCGCTTCCGCTGCTCCAGTGTTAAAACCCCAACAAAAAATAGTATCAGAGCAGGTCTGATCCTTCATCCATTATATTTGTCATGTTTGATATATGATATATAATCCAATTTTGATATTTCCACATGCATGTAATTTAGATATTTCTTGACTTTTCGGTTCTACGCTAACGGGAAACGTAACGGAAATTTAATGGTTAAGTTAAGTTATGTTTTCTAAGGTAGAATTGAACAATTTAGAAATTGATCTAGATTAATTTCTGCATTTTATGTAAAGCAATGCTTTCTTGAGGAATATCCCCGCTTAAATAAGACAGTAAAGTTACATGTATTGGATGCATGTTTCTTGGTCCGTCTTGTCAATACGGTTTATCGGTATCTTTCTATGGCTGTATTCGAGAAAGTTCCAAAGAAGTACGATTAAAGATATCGATTTAATTGTAATTGTTATGAGTTATTTTGATATGTTGTAGACCATAGGATGTGTGTTTAAGTCATAAAAGATGCAGTGGTAGTGTCACCGTTGATTCTACTGAATTAGTAGAATTTGTTGTAACTTATGAAGTATTGACTTATGAAGTTGCATAGTGACCTTATAGATTATAAGTTTTGATATTAGTATTGTGTTTGCGATTATCTACATAGTATTTTGGATTTGATCTCTAAATACATAGACAACTTAAAAGCTATAGCACAATATTGATGTCACATTTGAGTCATATTGATGTAGAACGTGGGTTCTACAAAATATGAATGATGATGGTTAAGGGAAACGATTGGGTTTGTTGGACAAACTCATTTTATTAAAGGAGCTTATTTGTTGTTGCCTACCTTTTGAGTGCTAGGTGAGCTCTTGAGGGCCATGAGTATGTGATACACATTTAAATGTGTATATGATACAATGGATTGGCACTAGAGCAAGTGGGAGAAATTGTTAGGGTTGGTGCTCGGAGTGCCAATCCGAATTGTATTTATGTCTGATTCATGAATACGAACAATGTCTTTTTCCATATTATTACTTATTTAATGGTAGCACCTCTTGTCTTTTATATACATATTCGATCTAATTACGATTAGATATCTAATTATGATTAGATTGAAACTAAAACTGATTTAGCGATACGTGTATATTAGACAAAGACCAAGGATTTACAATGTAGTGTGCAGTTACAACGTAGTTTGTAATTGACATTGGGAAGCATCTCGATCAAATTGTATATCCTTAAATAAAGTTCATGGTCAAGATTTACTAACACGGGTCGATTAGTAAAATTCGTCGAGACCAGTACATGTTAGATATCATGACTTGGTCCGATGGTTTATCCCAATGAACCATGAGTCTCGGGAGACTCGTATAGACATGTAGGTGTTTATTTGATAAACACTGAACGACTCACTGAAGAATTCCTAATATATGGTACACCAACGTCAATAGGAATCTTCTTGAGTTGAGCGAGCATAGTGGTCCTTCGACTTGAGATACCACAGTGGATATATGAGTTATCATCCACACTTTGATGGCAGTCACGTCACCGATCTATTTAGATCATACCTCCGCATGTTCATTGGGTGTGGACTGATGCTAATGATATCCAGTGCGTATCAAGATAGAATCCGTCAGTCCTGTGTACAGGGCATAGGTTTCCTACACGAGTTTGCGATCTATTAAATCCATGGTCGTGGTATAACTTTGGAAGCGAGTTCCGAATGTTATTTAGAGATCGTAAATTTGAAAGTCTACTATATTATTCAATAAGGATTTGACGTTCTTATATATATCCTAGGTATAATATGGATAGCCTGTGACGGAGGGATTATACGTATGCAATGACCTCGACTTGCATATTTTAGCGACATTATCTGTGGTTGTCATAATTCATGAGTGGGTAAATTATGGACACGAAATTGGATTTCGTGACGGATAAACCTAAACTTAGAGAGTCTCAAAATATGAAGTGTACTCGTTGAGCACTTGGGCAACGTGTTATTAATAATATAGATTATTCATAATACTTCACCGGATTAAATGAGTTAATTCGAATCGATTAATCGGTTAAACGAAAATTCATGCATTAGGGCATTTCGGTCAATTAATAATTAATATGTATTTGTATTTGATATAATTATTAATCAATTGTCAAATGAGACTTTGACACATGCCATTAATATATGTATTTATTATTTAATGTAAATAAAAATACATAGATAATAATAATCTCAATAATTAATTATTTAGATGTTTAAATGTTAAATATCTAGATAATTAAATTATTTCAATATTACGTAATTGTTATGCAATATGTTTGATTATTATTGGTTACATGTGGCATGATTCTTTTAAGCTTGAAGTATACAAATTGGATTTGTCAAATTAAAGCTTATTTTTATTATTTAATTAGTTTAATTAACCAATGACCAAAATATCGCTCCCTTACCCCTAAGTCGGTTTTGGCTTGGTATTTAAAGTGAAAAATTTTGTTTTCTCATTTCTTAAGACTCCATGGCCGAACCTCTTTAGTGAAAAGCACCCAAAATTTTGTTTGAAGTATCAAGGAAGAAATTGAAGAAAATCAAGAAAACGTTTAAGGAATTTAGGAGATTTGGAGGTAATCTTCATAACTCTTAAACTTAGAAAGTTTATTTCTAGTTTCAGTATCTAGAAAAGTTCTAGGGTTTCTTCCTTTCTTAGATTTTGGGGCTTTTTGATTTGGAGGATGGATTTGGAGGCTATATGCATGTGTGGAGTTTGATTGAATGATATTAGTGTAATATTAGTTCAATTTTATCATTTGATGACTTGTTGTCATTCTAGAGTGTTATGACCACTCTTGTAACTCCTAGAATTGTTCTTGAGTTTTTCATTTGTGGTGACTTTGGTTGGTGTAACTATTAATATGATTAATGTTGAAAAAAATTGGATTTAAAGCATGAAAATTGATATTTTTAGTTACCAAATCAGATCTGTAATTTCTGTGATTGTTGGTGATGAAAAGTATGTTGTATAAATGTATTGGATGTATTTTGGGTGTTGGAACAATTGCTGGAAATTATTTCGGAGTTGAAATATAAGAAAACGGTAAGAAACGGCGTTACCAGGTGAGTTTTGGTCTTACCGGGTGTCCGCTATCCAAACAGTGAGTTTGTCACTGTTTGGGCAGTCCATGAACTGCCCAAGCACTATTGGAGCTGACATGGGCAGCCCTCATGTGTGTTGGTTGGTCGGTTCAGACCAAAACACGTTTTATGCCATTTTACGGAAAAATATTTTCGTAAAAGTTTCGTAGTGTTTCTAACTTATTTATATCGTTATTTGATATCGAATAAATATGTTTAGGTGAAATATGAATGAATTATTCATATTAGATATTGAATAATTTTTTCGGTAACTTTAAAAGTTTTAAAATTGTGATTTCGCCCGAACCGCACGCTTCCGCTGCTCCCGCGTTAAAACCCCAACAGCCTAAACACTTATATCCATTATGTAGTATACTATATCCCAAAAATATACACTTTATAGTATGAAATGTTGGGATATGTCCTAAAACCAATCGTGTCATATGGTTCAGAGGTATTATTCTTATGAAAATATAATCTTCTAATTAGTCGTAAATTAGTTTACTATTAATATAATGGCAATCCTATAACTTTTTACATCGGTTCAGTTGCTATCATACGATTATGCAAAATGCGATCTGTGATGTATTATGTATCGAGACTCTATCTACAGAAGATTGTAAATATGAGTACAAAGTTTCGATTTAAATACATCTGAATCTGTCCCCGGTTGAGGTAATGTCATTAGGGATGATCACATCGCATGACTGTCATGTTTTTTATGTTGCATATATTAGTACTTGATACTGATATTTAGGTGACGAGTCTCTTACCACAAGAGCATGAATATGGGTAATGCGTTTGAGAAATATGTTACTGAACGTAACCAATCTCGACGAATCACATGAGCGATTATCCGCAGTTAATGCTTTGTCGCACAGCCGTACTAGTGTACCACTAGTCCTTTGACTTGAGACATCATGGCTGCCTTTTGCATTGAGATGTATTATTTACTTGTGTAGATAGCACTGGGCTAATCACACCTGGTGAAAAGGACATGTGATGATCAAGAAGGAATATATTGGCTCAAATACTGGAGCTTGAGATCCTATGTGAGAATGTCATATACGAGGATCAAATCTCTGACCGGAGTACACGTCTTCTGAAAATATATTTTACGGATACGTGGATCTCGTATATGACTGATTTCCTTACCTTATGATTGAGTTAGGGGCTTTAGGACTTCATGGCCCATACTCGATCAGGATTCGACAGCGGAGACACTTTACTTCACGTAAGTACAATAGAGATTTGATGTTTTATCTATATCTCCGGTACAGTTCGGATGGTCTATGATAGAAGGATAATACATATGTAGAATCTCGACTTGTATGGTTCAACATATTTATTTGTGTTGTCGTAATTTGTGAGTTGGTGAATTACGGATACGGAAATCAATTACGTGACAAATATACATGAACCTAGAGAGTTATACTTAATGAAGTGTACTTGTTGAGCACTTAGGTAATAAATTAAAAAATTAGATTATTCATAATTGTTACACATACCGAGCGATTTTATATATGATGTGTATGATACATAATTCGATTAGATACACATTAGATTAAATCCGAATTTTAGACACATGTCAATAATTAATTTAATTAATTAATTAATTATTTGATAAGTAATTAATAAATAATATGTGGTTAATATTTATACATGTGTGTGACACATGTAATGTATATATTAATTATGTATTATTTATTTTCTAAGCAAATTTTGATTGGTGCAAGTGCTATGACACTTGTGTGACTTAAAATTAATTTCATTAATTTATTAAAAGCTTATTTAACAAGCTTGTTTAGATATCCAAAATTATCAAAAGATGAAGTTACCCATAGAGTATATTCACACACATTCGGCCAACACAAATTTTTTGGCAAATGTAAGGTAAAAAAAATTAAAAATTAAAAAAAGCTAACTAGTCGGAAGAGATTATACAATGGAATGAAAATTTCTTTCTTTCCTTCAATTATAGTATAATGGTGAGTCCTTCCTCTCTTAAATAAAAAAATTAAAAATTAAAATCATTGACGGATTCTTTGAAGTGGAATATTGTCTCATAAGGGGATTTGGACTCAATGCTAATTTTAATTTTTTTTTTTTTTTTTTTTTACTGAGTTTCTTATAATTTTTGGTCATGAGTGCATATTTATATATCAATATCATTAACCATATATGCATCCATTTACATAAATTTAGGGATGTCAATACTATTCGGATTCAGTCCAAATCTAAAATGATCCGGATCCGCATTCATAAAAATACGGATCCGAATATAGATTTTAAAGATCCGTACGAATCCATATCTGAATTCACATTTTACCATCCATACTTAAATTACAATTCTAGCTACTTTCAAAGTAAATAATAATATTTCTGTTGTTGTTTAACATAGCTTGTGGTCGTGTGGAGATGGAACTTGTGTGTCCAAGGGAACTGGATACACATGCCAATGCTACCAAGGCTCAGCAAATTTGACGAACAATTCAGAATTAGCTTGCTTTATAGAATGTAAGCCAATTATTAAAATCAAATTTGGGATATGTAACATTTTTTTTTTTGTAATGTATTTATTTATTACTACTATGTATGAGTTTGATATTTTTTGCAGGCTCCTTCGGAGCAGATTGCCGAAGTCTTGGGTTCCATAAGTTTCTTTATTCTTTTATATTCTTATCAACTAAACCAGATAAATATTTGTGCTTTTTTTTTTGCTCAACGTGATATCTGTTAATTTCAAGTAACTCCTAGGGTTAGAATATTGATAAAAAAAAAAAAAAAAAAATAGTAATTATAGAGTTGTTTCTAAAAATTTGCTTTCTCTGCAAGAGACCGGCCAAATGGAAGAATAAAAGGTCCAAAACTTTCTTTACAAACAAATAAATGAGTTATGTAAAGTTTTAAAAGAACTAAGAGGACATAATGAGTTATTCCTTTAAAGGTTCTATATTAAGAGTTTGAACTTAGCTCACATTCACATAGATAAGAAATAAATTTAATTTATGAAGAAAAAAGTTTGCTAGTGGGATGTGTTGAACCCTAGTGTCAACTAATTAAACTCTTAAATTATTAGAAGAGATATTATCAATTTTATACCTAAAAATTATCACATTATCAAAAATACATAATTCCTTTCATTTTGTTCACTAGTCCATCCAAGAGTAAATTTTTGGATATACGATAATAACGTGATAATTTTTTGGATATACAATTGATAATCTTTGTTAATGGAGAGGTGGACAGCTGATAGAGCTTACAATCTTTGGGTGGATTGTTGCGCTATTTTTATGTGAAGTAGTTATCCACAAGCGCACTGATGAGTGGTAAATCTATCACTATTTCTCACTCATTTAACCTAATATTTTGTATAGTTTCTTGAGTTTTGTGAATATTTTAATGTGTTTTGTGTTATTTTGTAGATAAATAAAGTTTCAGGACATTCTGGAGGTGATTTGGAGCAAAACGGTGAAAATTGGAAAAAGAGGCATTTTAGTAATTTGGGCGCGTCGCGACGCGCAAGCACTTCGCGTCGCGATGCCTAACGTGCGCCAAAAAGTGCTAACGTGCACCAGGTCAAGGGTCAGAATTTGATAAGTTGACTTTGCTAACGTGTGTCGTGCCACGTGTCACCATCACAGCGATATGCTAACGTGTGCGACATGCCACGTGTCATCATCCTACGTTGCCGACAATCAACATTGCCACGTGTGCCACGTGTCACTCCACGTCAGCGTCCACATCATCAGTTGACCGAGTCAACATGCCACCTCACCGCCACGTCATTATCAGCCAATCACGAAGTGCCACGTGTGGCAATCATATGGTGCCGATAGTCGTCAGCGCCACGTCAGCATAATAATTGAGTTGTTAGCCGCCTCGCCCCGTGTCGCCTTTCTTCTTATCCGAAAATGCCACATGTCAAGCCCTTAGCAAGCCCAGCCAAAAGAAGCTGGCGTCGCGACGCCAAAGGCCTTGGTGTCGCGACGCTGGAGGCCTCCGGGGTCTATAAATTAAGATCGAGATTTCAGTTTTAAATGTATCATTCTCTCTCATTTCTTTGATGTAAATAGGGAGTCTTCTCTCTAGTTTCTTTTAATTTCCGTTTTGTAATTAAATTTTAATTACTTTTTGTAATAATAATAATTTACTTTCTTTATTTTTACAGTTTTTACTATTCATCATGAGGAGGTAACTTCCCCAGCTATAGTGAAAGGTAATTCTTTTACTGTTGCTATTTAGATTAATCTCCTTAAATATAATATATTCACTACTTAAAATATTGACTTAATAAGGATACCGCCAGATTGTTGGGTTGTGTAATTCATTTTAATCTGGTTTAAACCTGACTAATCAAGGATACCGCCAGATTGTCAGTGGTAATTAAATTTTCTTACCGCCTATATGACATGTTTATTTTGGTTCCGCCTTTATGGCTGGTTGGACTTAATTTGACTTAATCAGGTTACCGCCTATATAGTTGGTTGGTAAAATAATCACAAGTTTATATATTATATTATGAGAGATTTCTAAATAGTTAAATAGTAAAAGTTGATCCTTTCACCTTAGCATTTTATTTTATTGCATTTATTTTTCAGTTTTTACTTTTCTTTTCAGCATTTTTACTTTATGTCTTTTATTTTCAAGTTCTTACTAGCCCTAGTTATGTGTTGTAACTAAACTAGTTATTTGAGGTTGTGATGACTTTTAATATCACCGGTTTATAAGGGATTAGATTATAGTTTGGTAATATAAAGATTTATTTATTGAGTCTTAATCTTAATGTTTTTTATTAACTGGCCACTAAAAAATTAACTAGGTAAACTTAAAATGAACTAGACATAGGGATTTTAAGTTTAAGACCTTAGACTCAATAGCCCACGATCTTCTTTGAGGATAGATAACCCTTCAATAGATTTCCTTACAGGATAGACATATAAATGCGGGCGGGGGTAGCCATAATTGGAACTTAAACTTAATGAATCCAGATAATTTGGTTGACATAGACATATGGTTCAATTGGGTTAAACTGGGTATTTGTGTCTGACCATCGACAGAGGGCTTTACATAATTTAGTGTTTCAGGTTATAAATCAATATATTACCCAACTTTAAGATAACCACTTCATATTTTAAAAGATATTAGAAAGAAATCACAACCCTAGATAGTTTTTAATATTGAATTTTCTTAAAACCTACTTTCGTACAATTTTATTTACTTGTTTTTAAATTTAGAATCATCATCATTTCAAAACAATCAAACATCATGTTAGATACTAGTAATCATTTGACCTCATAAATTAACAGCTTAGGTATTAAGTCCTCGTGAGATCGATACTTTTTATACTACTTGATCGATACGTGCGCTTGCGTTATACGCGTCTGTAAGCACCGGTCAAGTTTTTGGCGCCGTTGCCGGGGACTTCTTTATCTTTCACTATTAGTTTAGGGGTTAGATACTTTACTTGTATCTAATTTCTTTTTACTTATTGTTGTTGTTTTCTTGTGTTTCAGGTTCTCAGAAATACATAAGACGACCAGAGCTTTGAACTCCGACCGCTTGACCCGAAAATTGAAATAACCATCAGACAGTTGAGATGGGAAAGGCGAGAAGGCCAAGAAGCTTTAGTCAACATGGAACCTGAACCTTTGGAAGTTGCACCACCAATTCCCATTCGAGACAGAACCATTCTGGTGGTTGACAGACTCATTTCCTGTATTGTACTTCCTCCCTTACCAGCAAATGCGGGTGACATCAAAACATGCATTCAGATGATTCAGCAGTCAGTGCAGTTTGGGGGAAATGCAACTGAAGATCCTAATGCCCACATCAGCAACTTCCTGGAAGTTTGCGGCACTTTCAATTACAACAGAGAATCTGAAGAAGAAATACGACTGCGTGTTTTTCCATACTCATTGAATGACATAGCTAAAGCTTGGCTACATTCACTACCAGCAGGTTCCATCACAACTTGGAACACTTTAGCCACCAAATTTCTTGCAAAGTACTTTCCACCAGCCAGAACTGGAAAGCTGAGGAATGACATCACATCATTTGTGCAACAAGACTCATAAACTCTCTACGAAGCTTGGGAAAGGTACAAAGATTTGCTCCGGAAATGTCCTCACCATGAGATTCCAAAATGGCTTCAAGTCCAAACATTTTAAATGGACTTTCTGGAATAATAAGAACCACAATTGATGTTGTTGCTGGAGGAGCTTTGATGGCAAAAGGAGAAGATCAAGCTTGAGACCTAATTGAAGAAATGGCCAACAATAATTCCTTGTGTCAACAGAAAGGAGCATGATCCAAAGAATTGCATGAATTTATGAAAGTGGAGCCACTTCAGCAGTCAGTGTCAAACTGGATCAAATATGTAAATTTATGGAGACTCTTACCACTGGATCCACAAGTTCACCATATGGAGGCACCACCAAAGTCGAACCACTTGAAGAGACGTGAATTTTGTCAACAATTCAACAGACAGGGGAACAATCCATATTGCAACACTTACAACCCAAGGTGGATTAATCATCCTAATTTTTCATGGAGCAACAATTCAGGGCAACAGAACTATCCACCACCTGGATTCCAGCAATAGAACAAAGGCCATGAGCAGGTAAATGAACCAGGAATAGCAGAAGTGTTGACTCAGTTAAAAAGGTATGATGCTATGTTTCAGAGCCAATCTGCTTCCATCAAAGCACTGAAGAATCAAATCGGACAACTGGCTAATGCTCAGAGTTACAGACCGCCAGGTACCCTTCCTAGCAACACAGAACCAAATCCAAGGAACATGGGAAATGAGCAGTGTCATGCCATCATATTAAAAAGCAGTACTGAAATCAACAAAGATGTTGGAGCCAAAACAACTCCTGAGGAAGTTCCAAAAGAAACAGGGCAACTGATGGAGGAAAAATAAGCAAAGGAAAATGAACCAGAAAGAATCACTCCACCTCCACATTTTCCTCAGCGACTTCAGAAAAACAAACTGGACAAGCAGTTTGCTCGTTTCCTGGAGGTGTTCAAAAAGCTGCACATCAACATTCCATTTTCAGAAGCCTTGGAACAAATACCCAGTTATGTAAAATTCATGAAAGACATTCTTTCACGAAAACGGAGATTGGGAGATTACAAGACAATAGCATTGACGGAAGAATGCAGCGCCATCATTCAGATGAAACTTCCCCTGAAGTTGAAAGATCCTGGCAGTTTCACCATTCCTTGCATCATAGGAGAACATAACTTTGGTAATGTTTTATGTGATTTAGGTGCAAATGTTAACTTGATGTATTTCTATTTTCAGGAAACTGCAGATTGGAGAAACATTGCCCACTTCAGTCTCTTTACAACTTGCTGATAGAACGCTCGTATTTCCAAGAGGCGTAGTTGAGGATGTGCTGGTCAAGGTTGACAAATTCATTTTCCCAGCAGATTTTATTGTCCTTGATATGGAGGAAGACGCAGACGTGCTAATCATCATCGGGAGACCATTCTTAGCTACAGGTCGAACCATTATTGATGTAAAAAGGAGAATTAACCATGATGGTACAGGACCAAGAAGTAACATTCAATGTTTTCAAGGCCATGAATTTCCCAGATGATGAAAAGAAGGAGGAATGTTTCAGACTTGATGTGATACACAGTACCATTCAGAACTCCAATGCAATGCAAAGTTCTACTGACAAACTTAAAACATGTCAATTGTCTGTGGAGCCTGAAGATAAAGCATCTTTTGCACTAAAAAGGCCAATTCTTGCACTACAAGCAACAGAAGAGAAAAAGTTCCACCAGCTCAACGAATTGGAGGAATTTCACAATCAGCCTTTTGAGGATGCCAAATTGTACAAAGAAAATGCAAAGAAAAGACATGATGAGAAGTTAGTGCGCATACAACTGGAACCAGGGCAGAAGGTACTGTTAAACAAATCAATGGTGGAATTCTTCCCATGGAAGCCAAAATCACGGTGGTCAAGTCCATTTGTGATCACCAAAGTTTTACCAGATAGAGCCGTTGAGATACATGATCCTGACTCCAACAAAACTTTCAAGGTTAAAAACAATCATGTTAAGCACTACTGGGGAGAATCGTTTGAGCGACAAAATGAAAGTGTCACACTTTCAGATCCAGCCTAATGATCAAGAAGTCAAGTCTAACTAACGACTTTAAACTTAGCGCTCGCAGGGAGACAACCCATGCAATTTGTGTATATATTGTGATTTGGTGTGATTTAATTTTGTGTGTTTAGTTTTTGCAGATTAAGTCATTTCAGGATTAAAGAAGCTCTCGCAAATCTTCACAAGCAAATTCCTTCTCTCCCTCAAAAATCTCTGATGAAAGTCTACAAAGCTCTCTTGGAACGGATGAGGTTTCTGACAATCCATGGTGTTCCTAATGATATTCGTTGGGTAATTAAAGCACAGGTCTGATTGGCAGGTGAGTCTTCTGACTCTTTTATTTCACATCTACCTGGTTTTGGAAGAAGCACCTATGCAAAGAAACGTAGAGCTAAGCAAATGGGTGTTTATTACAAATGTGCACGCTGGAATTGCAATACTCGTTGTCGTTCTTTAGGAATGGTGTCTAATAATCGCGAAGACAAAATTAAATTCATTAGGGATGGCTTGAGGAAGGAGTCTTTAGATGATATATCTTCGACTCTTGAGACGCATCCCAGTGGATATGTTCACATAGCCTTTCGCAAATTACATACACAATTTCAAAAAGAAAGACAACAGTTAAGTCTTGGGAATCTGACTAAAAAAGACCATGTTTGCCAATTTATAAGAAAATTGGATGGGAAGCTTGTCCATGACGCATAGACGTCAATCAAGCTGTAAATTCTTGTACATATTATATCTCTTTGTCTTTTCCTAATAATTGTGATTTGTTTTGTGGTTTTCTTTTACTTTATCCGACAGGATCCAGACCTGTTTGACTATCATGATTTATTTTACTGTTTAACTAATAATTGTCATTTGGCAGGTATTAGTGCTATTATTTTACTCACCCTTTTCAGATGTTATAAATTCAACTCATCATTGCACTTTTGAAGACATCCAGAGTAAAATATGGAAGCCACTTCAAGAAGATGAGTTGAAAACATATGTGTGTTTTGCGGTAGTAGTGTTGGTACTAAACCACAATACGTAGAAGCAGCACAAGAATTGGGTCGAGTCTTAGCTGCAAGAAATATGCACTTAGTATATGGCGGAGGCAATCTTGGACTAATGGGGATCGTTTCAAAGGCCGTACAGGAAGGAGGCAGTCACGTTTTGGGAATCATCCCAAACCCCTTGGCAGAAGCAAATCTTATTGAACCATCAAACGGAGAGAAACTGATTGTGCCAGGTATGTCTGAACGACTAGTAGAAATGATTAACTGTGCTGATGCTTTTATTGCTTTGCCAGGTGGCTTGGGTACATTGGAGGAAATTTTTATAGTGCTATCTTGGGTGAACCTGAACATACACCAGAAACCAATTGGGTTGTTTAACGTTGAAGGATTTTATGATTTTCTTTGTGTGTTTCTTGATGATGCTCGGAGAAATGGGCTCATGTCAAAACCTATGAAAGAACTCCTCTTTACTGCCAGAACTGCTCCAGATCTAATAGATCAACTCTTAGCCTATGAACCATAAGGACCCTATCCTTTCAAAGATAAATTGGTCCGAAGACGATCGTGGTAAGAGGCGTCGGATTAATCTGGATCTTAACATTTAATTTCCTGTATAATTTCAGCTAATCAGGTAGTATCTTCTAAACTCTTCTTCTACTGTTTAAGACATTGGGGACAATGTCTCATTTAGGTTTGGGGGAGGGAATTAGTTGATCAGTACCTGGTTTTCACCTTGTTTTTTAGTTTGTGTGTTGTTGGTTGAGTCCAAAATTTTTCGAAAATTATAAAAAATTGAAAATTTTCAAAAATTACAAAAATATTTGTTTTCTTTGTGTTTTTATTTTGACTAAAAAGGTGAAATTGGTAAGAGATAGCTGAGTAAGGAGTTTCCACTCCTGAGACGTATCTCAAACCTATTTCGAAATAAGTAATTTTTGTTTATTTCCTTTTAAATTATTTAATTTGTGAATTCTCCATAACACTGACAAAATGGATCTTCATATGCTCAGTTGGCAGGTATTATCAACATACATGGAAACATACAGACATGAGCTATAATTGAAAAGTTGTAATATTCAGTACTCTAGTTTAATTGGAGGAAACATCTCAAAAGTGATGGAGTAAAAAATATCTGAGATCTGAGTTATTAAGTTTGTAAGGGTGTTTTAACACCTAGTGCCCTAAAACCAACTGGTTTGGGAGTCACTGGTCCAAAGCTCGCTACATGGATCAAAGATGCTGTAAAAATATATATATCTGAAGTCTGAGTAATTAAGTCCGTAGGGGTGTCTTAACACCTGGTGCCCTAAAGCCAACTGGTTTGGGAGCCACCGACCCCAACACTCGTTACATAGACGGAAGGTATTGTATATGAATAAAAAAAAAATCAATGAAAAAATCGGAAAAAATGAGAAAAATTATTCCATTGCTCAAAAAGGTGTGAAATCTGATAGAACTTTAGGACAAAAATATTACTCTCTTATCAACTGCACTTATGACTGTTGTGGGCAAAAATGAGTTTATTAATATTTTGTTGGCTGTGTATATGGAGAATGGTAAATATATCGAAGAATTTACTTATTCAGTAATTTAGAATGAACCAAAACAACTAGTAACTTGGAGTAGAAGTTTCACCTGATTAGTCACTAACTTCTTTATTCTCTTTTCGCTTGTTTTTTTGCTTTTGTGTGCATTAGTTTCACTACCTTTTTACTTTTGTAAAATATTTGTGGGTATCATTGATGTAAACCCTCAAGAGACTACAACTCGTCCACTAGGGACACCTAGGGGTTTAAAGGCTTGTTGCATATGCTAAATGCAACTGTGATCCTACGAAAGTGGCTTAGTTAAATTTATTATCTTATTTTATTTTGTGTTTGCTCGAGGACTAGCAAAATGTTAGGTTTGGGGGGTGGATGAGTGGTAAATCTATCACTATTTCCCACTCATTTAACCTAATATTTTGTATAGTTTCTTGAGTTTTGTGAATATTTGATGCGTTTTATTTTATTTTGTAGATAAATAAAGTTTCAGGACATTCTGGAGGTGATTTGGAGCAAAACAGTGAAAATTGGAAAAAAAAGGGAATTTTGGTAATTTGGGCGCGTCGCGACGCGCAAGCACTTGGCGTCGCGACGCCTAACGTGCGCCAAAAAGTGCTAACGTGCACCGGGTCAACGGGTCAGAATTTGAGAAGTTTGACTTTGCTAACGTGTGCCGTGCCACGTGTCACCATCACAGCCGATATGCTAACGTGCGACATGTCACGTGTCATCATCCTACGGTGTCGACAATCACCATTGCCACGTGTCACTCCACGTCAGCGTCCACATCATCAGTTGACCGAGTCAACATGCCACCTCACCGCCACATCATTATCAGCCAATCACGAAATGCCACGTGTCACAATCATATGGTGCCGACAGTCGCCATCGCCACGTCAGGATAATAATTGAGTTGTTAGTCGCCTCGCCACGTCTCGCCTTATCTTCTTATCCGAATTGCCACGTGTCAAACCCTTAGCAAGCCACGCCAAAAGAAGCTGGTGTCGCGACGCTGGAGGCCTACCGGGGTCTATAAATTAAGCTCGAGATTTCAGTTTTAGATGTACCATTCTCTCTCAGTCTTCTCATTTCTTTGATGTAAATAGGGAGTTCTTCTCTCTTCTTAGTTTCTAGTTTTAATTTCAGTTTGTAATTAAATTTTAATTACTTTTTGTAATAATAGTAATTACTTTCTTTATTTTTACAGTTTTTACTATTCACCATGAGGAGGTAACTTCCCCAGCTAGGGTGAAAGGTAATTCTTTTACTGTTGCTATTTAGATTAATCTCCCTTAAATATAATATATTCACTACTTAAAATATTGACTTAATGAGGATACCGCCAGATTGGTCGGTTGGTAATTCATTTTAATCTGGTTTAAACCTGACTAATCAAGGATACCGCCAGATTGGTCGGTTGGTAATTAAATTTTCTTACCGCTTATATGGCAAGTTTATTTTTGGTTCCGCCTTTATGGCTGGTTGGACTTAATTTGACTTAATCAGGTTACCGCCTATATGGCTGGTTGGTAAAATAATCACAAGTTTATATATTATATTATGGGAGATTTCTAAATCGTAAATAGTAAAAGTTGATCCTTTCACCTTGACATTTTATTTATTGCAATTTACTTTTCATTTTTACTTTTCAGCATTTTTACTTTATGTCTTTTATTTTCAAGTTCTTACTAGCCTAGTTATGTGTTGTAACTAAATTAGTTATCTGGGGTTGTGATGACTTTTAATATCACCGGTTTATAAGGGATTAGATTATAGTTTGGGTATTATAAAGATTTATTTATTGAGTCTTAATCTTAATGCTTTTTATTAACTGGCCACTAAAAAAATTGACTAGGTAAACTTAAAATGAACTAGACATAAGGATTTTAAGTTTAAGACCTTAGACTCAATAGCCCACGATCTTCTTTGAGAATAGATAACCCTTTAATAGATTCCCTTACAGGATAGACATATACATGTCGGGCGGGGGTAGCCATAATTGGAACTTAAACTTAATGAATCCGGATAATTTGGTTGACATAGACATATGGTTCAATTGGGTTAAACTGGGTATTTGTGTCTGACCATCGACAAAGGCTTTCACATAATTTAGTGTTCCAGGTTAATAAATTAATATATTACCCAACTTTAAGATAATCGCTTCATCTTTTAAAAGATATTTGAAAGAAATCACAACCCTAGATAGTTTTTAATATTGAATTTTCTTAAAACCTACTTTCGTACAATTTTATTTACTTGTTTTTAAATTTAGAATCGTCACCATTTCAAAACAATCAAACAACCTGTTAGATACTAGTAATCATTTGACATCATAAAATCAATAGCTTAGGTATTAAGTTCTCGTGGGATCGATACTTTTTATACTACTTGAACGATACGTGCGCTTGCGTTATACGCGTGTGTAAGCACCGGTCACGCACGTGTCGCGTAAATAATATAGAAATATATCGATCTCACAAGAAATTATTATTAATGCCTATTAGTAAATTATCTCAACCCTAATATTATTTGAACTAACGATTTCACAAGCGAATGAGATTATGAAAGTAAATTAATCTAAACTACACACAATATTACCAATAAAAACAAAACTTCTATGATCACACAAATTTTCCATAACATTCACTTAAATCTTTCTCATTTCTCTATGATTGAACAACTATAAACAATTGTTAACTTCACAAGCTTCTTCCGAACTTCAAGTAAACGTATATATCTTCACTAACTAACCATATTCGTATGTCAATTAAGTTAAGACGAATTCTTTAAACTCGAGTTCTAATTAGGGTTACATACACCATGTAGGAATATTCCTATCCTATCATGAAAATCCAATTAATGAATTACATCATTTGTTGCTTATTTAGGTTTAAACACCTAAATTCATATTCCAATTTCATTAAGGTTACCCAATTAACCCTATTATTGGCTAAGCTATAAGAAGTTTGAAGAATAAGATAAAACAAACAACTACACATAGAAGGTCACAAATTCAACCAAAGATAAATTTACTTAATTAAAGCTACAAGATGGGTTTTTATTGAAATCCTATAACAATAATTAAATTTATGATAATAGAGAAATACAAGCACATCATTATCAATATAAGCACAAAAAAACTAATAGTATGGATAAAGAAAACTAATGGTTGACTTTAATCTTCAATCTTCATCTTCCTCCTTTTTAATTCTTGAATTTTATTGTTTTTCCCATTCTCTTATGTCTTTTTTAGTCTCTAAATGAGGTTTATCTTTGTTCTCCCTTATCAATATCGTGTTTCGCTTGTCCTAATACCTCTTTCTTTAAATAAGGGCCCTTAAATGAGTAAAATTATAATAGAGGGTACGAGCTAACGCCATGGAGCTAAAAATCTGCACCATGGTTATGAGAGTCCAAGAATTTCTGGAACAAATTTTTCAGTGTTATGAGACTCAAGTCATTAATCACATATTTTAGAATAGAGATACTCCTCAAGTTTTGTAAATAAGACAAGTTCTCTGTTGGTTGATCAGGCCAAAAATAAACACGATTGACATATAATAAAAAAATAAATTTTTTTTATATTATTTTTTATTATCTAAAATAAGATTAAGATTGATTACTCTAATACTAATAAAAATAAATAATTCTCCGGCAATGAAGTCAAAAATTTATTGTGCTACTTCTATGTGAAGTAATTATACGCAAGCGCACGTGTCTAAGAGTGGCAATGGGCCAGGCTCGGATATTGTCGTACCAGACTGAGCGAAACACGATAAAAATTGGATACGTACCCTAAAATTTACAAGTCTCTTCTAAGCGTCAAATAAACATATTACAAGTTTCTTCTCAGCTTCAAGTAAACATATTCATCCTAACTAACTAACTAACCATATTCATGTCAATTAAGATAAGACGGATTCTTTAAGTTCGATTTCTAAATAGGATTACACTCGTCATGTAGATATATTCCTATCATATTATGGAAATCCAATTAATGAATTGTATCATGTATTGTCTTATCTAGGTCTAAACCTATAAGAAATATGAAGAATAAAACAAACAACCCTATATAAAGGTCAAAAATTCAACCAAAGACGCATAGAAGTTATAAATTCGACCAAATAGAAATTTAATTAATTAAAGCTACATGATGAGTTTTATTGAAATCTTAAAATAACAAATAGTAGAAAATTAAAAAATACATCATTATCAATATAATGGTTGAAGGTTGTCAATCCATAATCTTCTATCTTAATCTTCCTCCTCCTTGATTCTTGATTTTTGATATTTCTTCATCTTCTCTTGTGTGTTGAGAGAGTTTTTTTAGCCTCCAAAGGAGGCTTATCTTTGTATCCCCCTCTTCAATTTCGTGTTCTCCTTGCCATAATACTTTTTTTTTTTCATTGTATAGTGATTCTTAAAATGAGAAATATTATAATATAGTGTTTGGGCTAGTGCCGCGACGCTAAAGCTTTCGCATATTAACGTTGAGAGTCTAAGAATTTTTTAAACAAATTGTTCAGTATTAACGCTGATTCATTGTATCTAATTCTAAAATGATCAAAGAAATTTTTCATTTGTATTTGTTCGCTCCGAAACTATATAACACACGAAAACAAATAAAATTGTATAAATGAATAATAATTCAATAGATAAATACTTATATATCCACCCCTCATCATGGGCGGTACATGATAATTTTTGAATATATGATTTATAATATCTCTTATTTTAAAGAACATATGAATGAGTGCACTGACAATAATTTAAAAAAAGCTTTCGCCGTGTCTTTTGTAACGTAGCTTGGTTGGCCATTAGTGTTTGAACCTTGGGAAGGTAGGATGGTGCTTAAATAATTAAATTTAAGTTTTGCTCACATCTATTTTATTTTTATTTCTGTTGTTTGAAGAAAATAAAAAATAATTACAAATAGCCTTACCAAGAGAGAGATTTCTTTCTTAAAATAGATTTTTATTTTTCATTTTTATAGAATGTGATTTTTGTATATGAAAAAGAAAAAATCAAAGACTACACATGCAGCTTATTGAGGGAATAGAGAGAAGGATATTATTATATATAGGCCTAACTCATATGACATCTTCTCATGTTTCAAATACTATTGGAAAACAAATTTATTTATATATATTGGGTTAAGCAATGAAATAGGAAATATCCAAAACCTGCAAGAGGAAGTACAAAAAGTTGTATCCAACAAATTCATGATAACACTATTGCATTTACAAAACAACTAAAGGACAAGTCATGTGCCCAAGAAAGATTTCTTTATTTTATTTATTTTCAAATTTATGGCTTCTTTAATTTTGTTGTTTCTGTTGTCTTTTTTTAGCTGTTCTTTAATAACAATTTGATAATTTATGGGTACTGAAAATGGAACTGATGCATTAACGGCAACATGTGCTTCGTGAAGAACCCTATAGCTAGGTAGCTTTATCATTAATTATTTTTTGCTTAGTTCTGTTCTTTCTGATGTCTTTTATTTTATGCAACAAAAAATTAAATTGGATTATTAAGGCACATGTTGTGTAATGACTTGTTTTGATTGAAGTTGAAGAGACCAATTAAAATGTATTTGTTCTTCCTCATTTGGTTATTTTTGTAATTAAATAAAGCATGGTATAAATTTAACATGAAATTAAATAAGGTTAAAAATCTCATTGTTTCTTGACAATAAAATTTATTGAGTAATTCTTTGGTGCAACGGAGTCATGAGTGATGTGATATTACCAACAAATTAGTAAATGACATGTATGATTTAATATCCATGTTTTTAGTTATTTTTTTTAATATTTTAGAACTCGTGACAATGAATTATTGGATTGTTATATGGATAACGTGATACCTCCGTTGTATTGTAGATTTTCTCCTGAAAGAGGCTCTGCCACTGTTTAGAAGGCTTTTGACCACCTACTGCCGTCTTGTATTTGCTGATGTAAAACCTCATAAAAGGAGAAATTCGATCCTTGACAATCAATGATTAAGTAGTTATAATAACATTTACAATTAGCAAACAATTTGAAGGAATGAAGAAGGGGACACATACTTTTATATGGTTTGGCGAAATAATCATGGAGACCTTATTATTTTCATAAATAATTATATAATAAATTTCTTTTTAGATAATTATGGTATTTGATTATTGTGGCCCAACTTTCATCTACATAATCATCATTTTAAAACAGATAGCCTTTATCACCATTTCGCCCAACTACAAAATGTTGTTGTCGTTTCCCACTTATAAAAAAAAAAATTAAAAAAAAAATAAAAACATTGAGAGAGAGAGATATTAACAATGCAATAGCTAAAAAGGACAAGGCATGTGGCGAGGGAAGATTGTGCATATATATGTAAGTAAGGTCTTATAAGCATATGAAAGCTACATTTGATTTGGCTAGCTGCAGTTTGTTGGTTTCTTCATCTTCTTGTTTCTTGTAACACAACTTGCACAAATCCCTTTCTCTTCTGATCTGTAAAATCTACGATTTGTGAAATGCCAACTTCTCCTTTGTTTTAACTCGTAAAATATATATATATTCCTGCTTGGCATTGCCAAGTTGAAGCACACCCTAAAAGCTAGGCAAATTCATACACAAACCTATAACAAATCGCAAAAAAAAACTAATATAGAAAAGCTTTTAACTCTCTTTCTCCTCGTTATTACCTACAACATTAAACACAATCATTATGACTTGAGCATTAGTGGGGATCGCCAGAGTTCTGACGTGAGCATCTGATTTGCCAATAATAATATGGATGATAACGGGGTTATTATGATAAAGGAATGTCAATACTCGTATTCATCTAGTTCAATCAATGGGTATGAAAATTATTCTCTTATCCGTCTCTAACACCGGGTCGTCGTACTAGTCCTTGTTCATACGGGGATTTTACCTTTATTTTAACGAGAAAATAATATATGTACCTCATTCGTCCAATCAATAGATATAAAAAAAAAAATTCTTCTTACCTGCACCTAACGTACCGGACCCCATCCCTATAGGGATTTTTACTATCCCTAGATAACAACTCGGCGACCCCCTAATCGAACCGGTCAATGGTTTGGTGGTTTCGAACCGAATCGAAATCGCTGAATAACCAGTCCGGATTCGGTTCTTGAAAATGACTAACCGAACCTAAATCGATGGTTGAACTGAACCCAAACACGAGCCGTAAAAACCGAATTTTAATTCCGTTTCAAATTTAACGACGGAATAGAGAAACGTGAAAAATGACGGATAATGAAATTAGGGACGAAATTTAGCGAGAAAAAAAATTTTCATCTCTAAATTAGAGATAGAAACGAAAATCCGTCGCTAATTAGAGACGGATTATTATTACGTCGCTAATTTCATTTAGAAACGGAATTAAAATTTCGTAGCTAATTTTAAATTTTCATTTTTATTTTAATTTTATTGGTAATTAGAAACGGAATTTTTCCGTCTCTAATTAGAAACGGAATGAAAATTCCGTCGCTAATTAGAAACGGAATTAAAATTTCGTAGCTAATTAGAAACGGAATTAAAATTCCGTAGCTAATTTTAAATTTTAAATTTTATTTTAATTTTAATTGGTAATTAGAAACAGAATTTTTCCGTGCTAATTAGAAACAGAATGAACATTCTGTCGCTAATTAGAAACAGAATTAAAATTATGTATCTAATTATAATAGGAATTAAAATTTCGTCGCTAATTTTAAAATTTGCAATCCCCCCAATTTAAATTTAATCCTTTCGGCGCCACTTTTTTTTAAAAATAGAGACGGATTTTTCGTCGGTGATTAGAAACAGAATTATAATTCCGTCGCTAATTAGAAACGGAATTAAAATTTCGTAACTAATTTATAAAATTTTCAATCCCTCCAATATTTTCAAAAATTTACCGCCTTACGAAAATTTCAAATGTCTATAAAATTTACAAATCTTCCCGCTTCTCTTATCTTTTCCTCTATATATACACCACAATCTTTTTAAATCTCAACTCCAATACATCATCCAAAATTTTCCTACTCAATTCCATATACCATCAAATTTTTTCATACCTCAACTCTCATTATCAATCTCTCATTTTTCTTATCTCCACTTTTAAAATTTCCTAAGAAACGAACACTAATTTTTTTTTTTTGGTTTAAAGTGGCGTAAATGGATGGTGGTGTGTCGAAGCTAGTGGTGGACATTACGGTGTCTTGTGGAATTGAAGATTTATATATAACATTAAAAAAGTCAATTTTTTAAAATTTTCTACCATTCAAAAATTTTAAAATTTTCTCTTATCTAAAATTTAAAAATTTACTCTCTCTACAATTTATAAATTTCTCACATCTATATAATTATAAAATTTCACACCTCTCTAAAATTTTAAAATTTTTTCCTTTCTAAAATTTTATTAGTTTCATGCATCTTTAAAATTTTTAAATTTCCCGCATCTCTAAAATTTTAAAATTTTCATTTTTAATTTTTTTTTAAATATATAGCTATGGAATAGCTACGGAAATTACGTCTCTAATTAGCAACAGAATCTTTATTCCGTCACTAAATAGTGACAAAAAATTTTGTTCTATTTAGAGACAGAATTACTTCTGTCGCTAAATAGAAACGAAATTTTTTGTCACTATTTAGTGACGGAATAAAGATTTTGTTGCTAATTAGAGACGAAATTTTTGTCGTTATATAAAGACGGAATAAAATTCTGTCGCTAATTTTAGCGACGGATGAAATATTTCCGTCGCTATTTTTTTTTTTTGCGACCAACAAAATAGAGACGGAATTTTTCTGTCGCTAGTGGTCAGTTAGCTACGGATTTTTCCGTCGCTATTTGACAGTTTTCTTGTAACCGATGGAACTCAAGTAACGAAAACTGAAACGACTGACAATGAGTAGCCGATTAGGAATTAAATTCAATTTCAATTGTAATTGTTATATAGTGAGTTGTAATTTTGTATTATAGATATAATAAAATAAATAGATTGATAAGTTTCTTATTTTAATTAGAGATTATATTTGTATATTGTAATATGTTTCTTATTTTAATTATATAATTTAATAATTAAAATTATAGAGATATTTTAATATCATAATTTTATAATAAATAGGAGATTCTATTTTTTATAATATCATAATTTTATAATAAATAGGAGATTCTATTTTTATATCACAATAAGTTTCTTATTTTATTTTTATAATTTTAAAGATATTTTAATTTTATAATTTAATAATAAAAAATTATTGTAGAGATTAGACCGCATGTATTAAATTAATAGGTTTCGTATTTTAATAGGAAATTATGTTTTTATTTTATAATAGGTTTCTTATTTTAATTTTTATTAATAAAACTAATTTTAGAGTTATTTTAATTTTACAATTTAATGTATTCTTATTGTAATAGGTTTCTTATTTAATAAATTTATTAATTTAATTATAATTTAATGGAATTTAATAATGATCCACCATGTAGCACGATAGAGACACTTAAAAATATTATATATAAAACTATTTCAAGATGTGATATTTTATAACTTAGCAATTTATTTCCCACCAATAATCATATCCATGATTATTAGATATCCAATTATTTATTCATTTCAATTTAGATAATATCCATATAATATTTATTGGATATAGAGGTGGATTTTTTTCAAATATCTAATTGGATATTGGGTGGATAATGAATGGATATGCATATTAGTTTCTTTTTCTAATATTTAATTAAAAGTAGAGATACAAAGTGTCTTTAATTAAAAAGTTTATTGTAAAAAAATACATATATAACACAATTTTTAAAAATAAATATGATGATTCCTACAAAGAATTTGATATGGGACGTGCAAATTCCTTACGCAGAAGCATGTGTAAAGAGGAAAAATAAATAAAACTAACTACTAGAGATAGAACAATTACAGTACTAGTGATGCCAATTTATGGAGCTAGGCTCAGGCTTTGCCTTGCCAATATAACAACTACCGTATATTTTTATTGTCCTGGGTCCGGATCCCGATATATCTCGTTCGGATCCGAATACCCGTTTTTTATTTTATTTTTTAATTTTTAATTATATTATTGTATTTTGTCAATTTTATTAGTTTTATTTCAATTCTTTTATATTTTTAATTATATTATATTATATTTTTATTTATATATGCATATTATTTTGTATTTTTTTATTATATTCTAATTTTTTTCCGAACCCGGGTCTATCCGGGCCGGACCCGTGCTATCCTAGGTCTGTATCCGGATTCGCCCGGATCCTAATTTATTAAACTCGGGTCCGGATATTTTAATCACAGACCCAATTGTTCCGAGTCGATGCGGATTCGGACCAGGTCCGGGTCCGGGTAAATTTGACACCCCTAGCCTTGCCTGACTTAGCCCCAACTACTTCCTAGCTAAGATAAACTCAGGTTCATACCCGGTCAGGGATCAAGTGGGGCTTGGGGTCACACCCATGTCGAGCTTGGATTCTAACTCAGACCAGGCTAGATGTCAGGACCTAAGACATGCTCGATAAGATCGGGGTCAGACTCGACCAGTCTCAGTGATAGGAACTAGGTCGTGCTCGGGTTCAGTGTCGGGACCTAAGTCGGGCTCGATGTCGGGACCATGGCTAGGCTTGGTGTTGCACCTGAATCAGGCTCGATACCGAGACTCGGTCTTGATTTGGTGTCGGGACTGAGGTCGGTCCTGGTATCAAGACCTTGGTCCGACTTTGTGTCGGGATCCGGTCCGAACTCAGGTTCATGATAGATTTCATAATTTATTTTTTATTTTAGATTGAGCCCACCTGTACACATTATTTTTCATGCATAAACTAGCGGAAAAATTTCTCCTTGTACACATTATTTTTCAATCACTCATTAATTTTTTCTACAAATTCAACTAATTAAATTGATTTATTGGTTAAAATATTTTTATTATAATAATAATTTATTTAACATTAATATAATCAATAAGTGATTCAATTATAATAATTTACATTCAAGTAAATGGTAAAAAATAGATATTTATTACTTGTCCTCAAGAGATATAACTTGGTGGCATAAAATTTAGGATTTGGTTATCCAAGTCCTAGGTTCGAATCCAGTGGGTGCACTTTCTGTAAGAGCCTAGGGTTGCCAAGAATTTTATCTACTTCACTTAAGCCCTGATCGGGTGATTTGACGACGGAATTTCCAAAATTTTCAAAAAAAAAAAAAATAGATACTTATAAATATCCATGGATATTTATTATAATAATAATAAATGTCATTTGAAGATTAAGACAAACAATGCTCAGTTGGGCGGGCAATTTTCTTATCTCAAACAATTTCTTAATATAATGTTACAGTAGAACACATCAGGGATCTTCTTCCTCTACAGTTTTCAGCACTTCCCAGATTATTATTATTTTTTTTTTATGATAAATCATAGAATTACTTTGCAACAATTTATCAATTTTCAATTTAATATTAGGATTATTGGAGTTATATATCTAAACTTCTTTATTTGACATGTCCAAATTTATATATGAATGCAAAATTGATATATTCATATCCACTAAATATTGGATATGGATATATTAATCTTACATATATATGAATTTAAACATTGATGTCAAATAATGAAACTTAGATATATAATTCCAATAATCCTAATATGAAATTGAAAATTGAAAAATTGATAGTCTATGATTTATCATTAAAAAAGAAACTGAAGAAGAAGAAGAAGAAGAAGATGATGTTTGATGTGTTAATATAGTGTAACATTATATTAACAAAAATTGTTGAGATAAGAAAATGGGCCGCCCAACTGAGCAATGTTTGTCTTAATCTTCAAATGATTTCCATTGGTTTGCTACATCATGTGATTGCCTGATTGGCTAAATAATTTTATAAAGTGCCACTTAAAAATCATGCCATAATGGGTCCAAAAAATGACCATCCTTGCACAATAATCACACTCTTGGTTTTTGTCTTTGTAGACTTAAAAAAAAATATATATATATATATATATATATATAGAATTGGTATATTTTATTCATTAGACCCTCAAGGGGTGTGATTTGGTCGTAAAAAATTTAGAATTTGATTGTCAGGTTTTGGGTTCGAATTCAGTGAATCTGACATTTTTTATAAGAGTTTGAGGCAGTCGAAAATTTTACATGTTCTACGTAAATTCATATAAGATGATTTGGTAGCGGGATTTTTTAAGTTTCCAAAAATAATAATTATTATTCATTAGAATATATTTGTACTGATGACGAAACATGAAAGGACACTGATATACCTACTCACACTTTTCCCGAATTTTATCTCAACTCTCTCACTGTACCTATAATGAGCTATAATAATTCACTGTAGCTACAGTGAGAGAGTTATGATAAAATTAAGTAAAAAATGTGAGTAAGTTTATTATTTTTGAATGACATGGGACCCTTAGTTGTTTAACAAAACTTGTTCTTGCATTTGGGTGGCATTTCTTGACTCTTGCAATTATTCTACCTGAATTTATTAATTATTGAATTTTTTGGGAATATATTAAGTTTCAGATTTCAGAATGAGTTAAGTGGGTTGGTTTCAACTTTCAAGGCAATCTTTATGCTAACATTGGTCGGCGTACAAGTTAATTGATTGTTCCAAATTTAGTGTGTTATTTTCATTATTATTTTAATGTATTGTACAAACATGTTTATTTTTATATTTATATTGAATACAATTAAAAATTGGGTAAATGCTCTTTATTTCATATGGTTTTAACCGATTATTTAGTTATTCTTAATATTCTTAATAATTTTTTAAATAATCTACTTAACTATTTTTTATTTTTCATTTATTGCATGCCATATTTATTTAAATTTTAAGTTATTTTAAACAAAAATACTATTTAATTATAGAAAATTATAACTGCCAGCTATGCAAATAACTTCCGACAAGGAAATTTAAAATAATTTATGAAAATACAAAAACTAACTAAATAATTAGCCAAAACTTTACCTCAAACTAAACTTCTTCTTCTTTTTAACGGCTGATTTGACACACACATCATGCATTTATTCTTCAACTTAATTTTTTTTTTGGTTAAAAAAGAATATTACATTTTAATTATACTAATATAATATAATTAGAAATTTGTCGAGACCATTTTTGATCATCACAGTCTGAAAGCCAAATCTAAAATTAGAGGAAATTACTCCAATCTAAATGAGTAATTTTTTGATGTAACAGAGGTATGAGTGACGTGATATCACTAACAAATTGGTAAATGATATGTATGATTTAATATTTATATTTTTAATAATTTTTTTTAATATTTTAACACGTGTGACAATAAATTATTAGATTGTTGTACGAATAACGTGGTACCTCCGTTATATTATAGATTTTTTCCCGAATATTTACCACTAGTGAGATTAATGAACCACTTTTCTCAAAGTTGGGGAAGAGATGTGAGAACCATTCAATTCATCCATAAAGAGAATCTTAATATATTACTAAAAATTGAACTAAATAATCTCAAATTTTTAAAAAAACTAAACAGAAAAATCAAATGAGTAGTAATTCCTCATCCATAATTAATCAAATGACACATCCCCTAATCTAATTCATATATATATACATAGAAAAAAGATAGAGACAAACAAAAACTATAGCTTATACTTGATTGATCTAAACTTGTAATTTACTATAATTACTCGGGACGATCCAAAGGGATCACGGCACGTTGTACTTCAAGTTTCAAAATGTTTGTAATGGCTAGGGCATAGTGGCCAACAACAAGTCATTTGCCTCAATACATACATGCATGATTGTGAAAGCATTTAAAATGAAAACAATTTCAGAGGCTTTTTGTTTTTTGTTTTGGAATTATTGTCAAAAAAATAAAATAAAATGGATTAGCTAGTTTCTAATTATTTTAACTCTATATATTCACACCATCATGTTGCTACGACCTCAATTAAATTTTGACTTATAGCTAACTTTCTTTCTTTTTTTTTTTCTTTTTTGCTACAAAACAATTTCATGTTGCTCCACTTTTGGACTTGTTTCTTCTTTCAAAGTAGCTAGTGCAGTTTTTCAATTCCATTTCCTGGTGGGGAAACAATGGTCTTAGATTTTAGGTCTAAATTTGGAAATGGGGGGTTTGTAAAAAATTCAATTATGAAAAAGATTACAAATTTAGCATGAAGTTTTACCACTAGGGCAATTCGGCTCCACATCAAGTCACTTTCTTACTAGGAATTAGGAAACAAGCCATATGATTTCTGGCCTCTTGCAAAAACAATCAAGTAACTTGGAGGTAATTAAAGGTGTCAGTATTGTTGTTTCTACTTTAAGCAAATTGTTATCTTATTGTTTTATTTCAAGCTTTACAATTATATCATTCAGCAAACAAAAGCAGTGAGTGATAACGTGTTGGAATTTGAAAGGGAGAATGATTTTATATATATATATATATATATATATATATATATTGGTTGGTCCTTTGTAGTTTTTTTTTTTTTTTTTTTTTTTTAATATAATAACTGATTTCTCTCTAGATTTTAAACAGTAACAGAAAAATCTAAAATGTCACATTTTCTTATACAAATTTAAATACTGTGTGTTCTTACATATATTATTCGCAATGGCATAAATACTCAATTTATATAAGAAAATAAATGATAAAATAATAATAATAATAATAAATTGTTAAAATTTTGAGATTTACCTTTCATATATACCTGACATAATAGTGGACTTGGATTTGAAGCTGATATGAGTTTGTTACGATTGATAATTATTATATAAAAATTTATATATAATTAAATTTTAACATTTAAATAATATTAATATATACGTGATAAAATATAATAAAAACTTAGTACAATCCAACCCAGTTCAAATCTGTATTAATTTGCATATATGCCATAATGTCTTTGGTTTTTATCATGTTTACTTGTCATAATGTTATTTTAGCAACAGTGGTACCACGTCATCCATGCAACAAGCCAATCATCATTTGACACGCGTGCTAAAAAGTCAAAAAACAACTAAAAAATAGGAAGAAAATTAAATATGTTATTTTTTAATTGATTGGTGGTACCACGTCATACATACCACTGTTGCACCAAAGATTTACTCAAGATAGAATGTGAGTCAGCATCCATCAAGGCAGAAAAAAGGGGCATGAATGCTGGTGAACGAAAACGAATCCATGCAAAATATCAAATGAAGTCGAAACCGAAAGCATGGTTCTTTAAACAAAACATTCTTCAATTAGAATAATTAACCCTAATTAGAAAACTAAACAAAAGTGATAAAATGATTCCCATATTAATTTAGATATCACTCATCAGTCATCACCATATCCATAAATATGATACATCAAATCATGCATACAAATTAATATTAGATGTTTGAGAGGACTCATTCAAAATTACCATTATTAATTAATATCTGCAATTTTGTGTGTTGGAATTATTCTCAGACAAATTAATTAAGTTGATTCCACACACATGCATCATCTCGAATGGGATTGTTATCAGGAACATATTCCATTGCCTTCCACTTTCTTATGTATAAACATGCATATGTATAATGCATCATGTATAATTTATCATGTGTCTGTGTTATATAAATACATGCATAAAACATATATCTATTCTTCTTATTCACAAACACAATGTGTTGTAAAGCCGGGCTCTGGGAACATGCGGCTAGTTAGGGTCCCTAAATTTAGCTCAAAATTAGGGATTCAATATTTAATAAAATTAATAACTAATGTAACAAAAAAAAAAAATATTAAATACGAATGTTAATTAAAAGATTAAAAAAAAGAAACACTAACTCCAATCCAATATACTAAAAAAACCGTAAATTTTTACAAACATAGTTATAAAATACATATACCTATCACGGTATCACCTGAGAATGACTATATGTGTGGAACACACAAAGGCTTCCTCTGAAAACCTAGGAAAACAAAGAATAGTTAGGCAAAAAAAAATTAATTTTATTTTGAAAAAATAAAATAAAATTGTGCTTTTACATTAAAGATCAAAATTAAAAAGACCTATAAAGGGAATAAATAACTCATATCATAATTATGAAAATCCACTTTTCCATAACAAGATTTGATTAATCATGCTTGATTTGCCAGACTGGTAGTGTCTAAGCTTTTGATTCTTCCCATAATTATATTTACAAGATATTTTGAGAAGGATCTTTACTGTGATTCAACATTAAAATTTAAAATAGTACATAAATCGGTGTAGGAATAAATATTTTAAAGTATTTTTAAAATAGTACATAAAGTAGGTTGGTCCAGCAATAATATCTAAATTCTAACGAGTTGATTTGAATTTTCCTATCATCATATTTCCATCTGAACGATAAGAAAATTCATGTCATCGGTGTAACAATTCAATAATTCATTACTACATATGTTAAAATAATAAAAAATAACTAAAAATAGATATTAAATCATATATGTCATTTACCTATTTATTGATGATAAGAATTAGTCATGGACGAGTGGTGCATGCAGTATTATCTTTCAACTTGATAATCATATTATTATTTTTTCCCCAAACCCCAGATGCTGACGATTCTTGTTTATTATTTCTATATACAACGTACAATAATTGAAAACTATGATTGGAGATTAATTGAAGCTAGCAGTTACCAATTAAGAGTAAAAACCAGTAATTTAATTTTCTCCAGGGAATTGAAGGAACAAAACAAACGATCCAAATATTAATTAAAATTAATGAAGCAGAGACAGCAGTAGTGTACAATACCAAAACAAAAAAAGCATTGTAAATTGAAGTCGTGTTCGTTATTGTTTTTCCTTTTGCTTGAAGTTAAGTACACCGTTTACCTAAAATAGCAGTCTTTTTTCTTATCACTGTGAAGTAATTTTATAGCTGCCAAATAAAGTTTGGTCTATATGATGCAGAAGTTTTGAGTTCAGCCGATTTTATTCATAAACATCTTTACACATTCACACCAAAACGTTCTTCACTGGGGGCCCTTTCGTCCCTATATTTTTTAAAATTATCGAAAATATGTCTGCATAGTTACTTCCCTTTCCCTTTGATCTAACTTTTCCAAAGTGAAATAATTAAAATTGAAACTAATTTAACTTGCAACGGGTGAAAATAGAGAATAATTAAATAGTTTTTAATCAGATAGTGTATAGTAAAGACATTTTGGATAATTTTTAAAACACATAAATTATAATGGCTCAAACGATGAGGACTAATGGAACATTTACCCAAGCAATATATCGATGACATAAAAAAGAGTTTGGAATATTATGTGTGTTTATGTATTCGTAATTGAAATGAGATGAAATCGAAATGAAATGAAATGAAATCGGAATGAGCTTGAGTGAGAATGATAAATCTGAATCAGAATAAGTTGTTTACTTGACTGTAGGAATTGAAATCAGAATGAAATAGTATTATCATTGATGAGTTAACCTTGTTTAATAATCAGAATGAATTGTTAACAAATTACAAAAATACCCTTAAATATAATTATATATTAATTTATTACTTATTATTTATTATTAATTTTTAATGTATTAAATCACTAAATATTAAATTATTATTTTATTAAACTATTAAAAATCATTTTATTATTAATTATTGATTAATTTTATTTATTATTTATAATTTAAGTATTAATTAATTATTATTTTATTAATTAATTATTAATGTATTAAATTACTAAATATTAAATTGTTCTTTTATTAAAATATTAAATATCATTTTATTATTAATTATTGATTAATGTTATTTATTATTTATAATTTAAGTATTAATTAATTATTACTTTATTTATTAATTATTAATGTATTAAATTACTAAATATTAAATTATTATTTTATTAATTATTAAATATAGTTTTATTATTTATTATTGATTAATTTTATTTATTATTATAATTTAAGTATTAATTAATTATTACTTTATTAATTATTAATGTATTAATTACTAAATATTAAATTATTCTTTTATTAATTATTAAATATAGTTTTATTATTATTATTAATTTTTAATGTACTAAATCACTAAATATTAAATTGTTCTTTTATTAAAATATTAAATATCATTTTATTATTAATTATTGATTAATTTTATTAATTATTTATAATTTAAGTATAATTAATTATTACTTTATTTATTAATTATTAATGTATTAATTACTAAATATTAAATTATTCTTTTATTAATTATTAAATATAATTTTATTATTAATTATTGATTAATTTTATTATTATTTATAATTTAAGTATTAATTAATTATTACTTTATTTATTAATTATTAATGTATTAAATTACTAAATATTAAATTATTCTTTTATTAATTATTAAATATAATTTTATTATTATTTATAATTTAAGTATTAATTACTTATTAATATATTAAATTATTACATATCAAATTATTCTTTATTATTTTATTAATTATTAAATATAATTTTATTATTAATTATTGATTAATTTTTAATTATTAATAAATTTTATTTATTCTTTTATTAATTATTAAATATAATTTTATTATTAATTATTTATAATTTAAGTATTAATTAATATTAATTAATTACCTTTGGGGTAATATTATAATTTCTCATCAATAATGAAAATGAGAATCTCATTCTCATGTGTGTGGTGGGAATGCGATTCTAATTCCTTACTCCCAAATGTGTAGATCACACTCTCATTCTCATTCTCTTTTTTATTCATCAATTTTAGAAAATAAATACCCTTAATAGAAATGATTTCTATTCCTCTATTTCCATTGCGCTCAAAATATGCTTAAAGCTGGTACAACCAAAAAAGAAAAACTCCTAGAAAAAAAAAACGATGAACAGAAAATATATAAGTAAAATTAATAAATAAAACAATCAACCATAAAGACAAAGCTTATGACGAGATGCATTTGTGTCCGTTACAACTTACAAAATTGATGGATTTGTGTTGACGTTTTTAAGGGAGATTAGTTTTGATGTATCTTATAAAATTAGATTAATTAGTTTGATACTTTGATTAGTCAGATTAATTATTATTATTATTATTATTAGTTTTAAAAAAAAGATTCTTGACATGGAGTATCTTTCTTTGGACATATAGTGTTATATTCTTTGTTGACATGTATTTTCAATCAATTTATTTTCATCATAAAAATCATTATTCCTTTTGGAATCGTTATGTATTGACCCGACCTCACCACGTTAATACCACGTGACTTGCACATGCATGTGTGAGTGAGTGCATGCTCACGAGCTTATGTTCCATATATAATCATCATGAACATGCCAAACTACATGTATTTTATATGACATCATTTATAAAGTCATAAGTACATAAATCTTATGGCAGCCACAGAAAAATATTTTGAAGAAACAAAAACAAAAATTAGAGCATTCCAATTTCTTTAAGGCGTTAAATAATTATATATATATATATATATATTATGGAAAAAAGAGAAGATAGTGGATATGATTATATTATTTTAAATAATAAAACCAAAGATAATGCTTTGGGACACCACCATAGATTATAGATGTTGGATTTTTAAAGGGTAATGTTATGGGGAGATCCACTCAGGGGTCTTGTGGGGCCAAAGAAACACAAATCTAACCGCAAAATACCAAAATAAACTTTACCACTTTTCATGGAAATGACCAAATATATATACAAGTGAAAACCATAGGAGCACTCATCCTACTTTTTTTTCTATTGAGACAATATTGCCCTTTGTGTATATATAAATGTTAAAAAAAAAAAAAATTGTTTACTTAGTATTTTTAATTGGATATTTATTGCTGAATGGTGATAATATAATCATAAAGAACCTATGACGGGATGGTATGTGTTTATTGAGATGGTTAGGTTTATAAATTTGAATCTAACAATATTGAGTTTAATTATATGTGTTATTTTTTTTCATAATTTTCTACTACTTGTGTCTGGATAATACTGCACGATTAAAATTCAGTTACATATAAATTATCATCCAATAACTATTAGTTATAATTTATATAAAAACTCAGCACAAATCTCAATTCAATACCGAATAGGGGTGGGCATCGGATCGGATCGGATCGGATCCGATCGGATTCGATCCGATCGGATCCGATTTGCAAATCCGAACGAATCCTGTTGGTCCGGTTCGACGAATTTCGGATCGGATCGGATAAAATCCGATCCGATCGAAATTTTTTTTTTTTTAATATGCAAAACGACGTCGTTATATA